>JAULBR010094771.1:0-11884 GCA_032355825.1 Melanodrymia aurantiaca
AGGAACTGCTTATTGTTAGTAGCTGCCTCAATCTTACGTATAATAAATATTTTGCAAAACTTAAACTAAAATAAAATTTACATATTTATTGTGATGAATATATTTGGACTGTAAATAAAATATATATTTTATAAAGAGAGTGAGTGTATTTTGTTTTGATCAGATATTGTGGTTATTTGCATGAAGAGAAGAAGTTAATAAAGAAGAGAATGCAATCTCTATGTTGATAAGATGTCAAAACCATGACAGTTTGCCTAAATGTGTGAAAGCCATTATGTTTTCTTCATTACCAATGTCAGCAATGTTACTATTGTTAGCGTGTATGTTTGAGTGTGTAGCAGTGTTCACACAGAGCTACATTCCAGGGCTGGATGCCACCATTGTCATATTACATGTAGCTATTACCACTTCTCATACGATTACATCACGCATAATATTCTCGTTTTTAAAACATATCGAGACAAACATTTGCGTCTAAATGTGAAAAATAACAAAACACACATGAACATTATCATAACTAAAGATAAAGTTTGTTTGTTTAAAGAAACCACTGGAACACATTGATTATAAATCAGCAGTTATTGGATGTCAAACACGGTTATATCGACACTTGTTCACAGAGGAAACCGATTGCCGCCACATAGGCTACTCTTCTTCGAATAACAGCAAGGGATTTGGAAACTATACGGAGAACAGAATGCCCTCCAACAAAGCAAAGGAAAATTATCCCAATGTTACTAGAACTAATTTTATATCTAATAATTTGACAAACGTTATATATTTATATCTTTAAAAAATAAATATCTCATTTAAATTGTTTTTAATATCCTCTATTTGTATTAAAAAAAATTTTCGTTTGATGTTTTCAAGTATCATTTTTATCTTTAAAAACAATTATGTATAATTTTGTATCTTTTCAAAAAATGTAAAACATTATCTCTTCAAACAAAATATGAAAGTACATGTATATACATACATATTTAAAGAGATCTATTATATTATCCAAAATCCCTTCATAACATAAATAATAAATCAAATAGAAGATAAAGCTATTTTTAGTCCATGCATTCCATGTTGTCTATAATAATATAGATAAGAGTACAGGAACAATCAATTAAGTATGGTGTGAGATCGATCCAATGCCATGCATGCTGTGACAAATGTCTGAACACATAGTTACTGCAGGAGAGTACATGTGGGTATTACCAAGCAATAATCACGGACTACATCTATATGTTTGAGATGAGATAACTCGTAGTAATGTCTCACTCAGACTCTCACGGTCTGTGCTGCAAAAGGTCAAACTCGTAGATGGTTGGCTGCAGGCACTTACAAATCTTGCCCGTGTAAATGGAAATCTTGCTCAAGTCATCACAGCGTTTATAGATTTTTTAATACAAAATTGTAAAGTAAATCATCTAATAACTTCCAGGATACCGTATTCTATATTGAGCCTTTTTCTCACAATTAATCTGGATTATTGGAGTAATTTTCTGAATCACAAAAGCGATCTGATCGTGATTTTTTATTAGACTAGTAGTGCTACAGACATACTGCTTTACCATTTGTACAACATGAGTATGTATATTGCTATTAATGTACCTAATGACATACTTAAGACTGGGCTTAAGACTGGCAGGTACTGGGTTCGAATCCCATTCATGGCATATATGGGATTTTTAATCCCAGTACCTGATCCAACCCTCAAGGCTCAATGGGTAGGTATACTTTCACTTACACTGGCCAGTGTCTACAACTGGTTTAGCAAAGGCTGTGGTATCGACTGTTCTGTCTCTGGGCAAGTGCATATAAAAGATCCATTGCTATTGATCAAATAGGAGTAGTGAGTTTCCTCTATTATACTAAAACTAACTTCTGTCCTGGAGAAATAGTCAAGGCAGCTGGATTGTGTGAATACAACAGACGTACTTGGACCTTAAGTATGTAAATAAGTCATAACTAAATAATGACACACTTTTATTAATCAATCTACAATAGAATAATGCACCATTTAATCTATTCTTCATTTAAACATAGGTTGACTTTTCGTGCATGTTGTATTTTCGTGCCTAATGCGAAAACAACGATTTCTATTGTGCAAAACGAGATCAGGGCAATTTGCAGCTATCAAAATATAATTCAATATTCGCCAATGTTTTTGCGAAGATTTACACAATACAGTGCATCAGAAACAACTAAATCACAGCATAATACAACTTACCCCTTTAAGGGTTGCATAAACAGGTACACTGACTTGTTGATACAGGTCACTGGCAGTTGGTCGATCTACTGGATTTGTCTCACCTAGTAATGATAGAAACGTTTAAATACACAGCCAAAACATACTATCATTTACACCTCGACAGGCGAAAAATTATCTAGAGATGACTTTTGCTTCAGTTTTTTGTAATACTGGGGGAATAAAATTTGGTAAAAAAATTAATTATTTTTAAAATAGAGGCCTACCTACCCTAAAAATATTGACATGTTAACCTAAACACACCTTTTTTTGGCCTAACCTCTACACTGGGTAAATTGTAGAAAGCAATGGAGAATTTGGCTATTACTATTATCAGTGGTTTGATCAGTAGTGCAAGCTGTGGTTTTACATCAGTTACAAGTGATAACAAGATCACAATAAATGGATTGTTTAAACTGAATCAATGCACCTGGTTGGTTATTTGATTTACGGCTGTTAAAGTTTAACCTCCATTTGACCCAGCCAGGCTCAAGCACTTCAGAACATGCTAGAAACAATGATTGACATTATTGATTGAAAGATCACATTGTTTGCATTATTTCATATCAAATGGAAGGAAATATGACAAATTTGGAAGCACTGGGAGAAATCTTATACGAGTTATTGGCACCAAATCAATGAAATCTCATTTCAATTATTCAATGGCTTCGCATACTTGGTTACAATCTCACTTGTCTGTTTTCAAAGGGATACATGTCTCAAATATGCTATAGGCAAATACGGAGTACAAAGAAATATTTCTACATCAAAGTTATTGGTAAAAAATTATGAAAATTGTCCTTACTACCAGTACACAAGTCACACATACATTTGTAGCAATCACTTTTCTTCAAAACAAATAAAATAAAATTATTTTTATAAAAATCACTTTTAATTACTCTGGTTCTATTGCATGGAATGGGCTACCAAATAACATTTGATTTTCCCCAAATGTTTTTATTTTCAAATACAGGCTAAAACAGTATTTGTCATTATAAAATATCTACATATACATGTAGAATGTAATACCCGATATCTTTTTTCACTAACTTATTGTAGTAATTTTGTTTAAATAACCTGCTTTGTATATTATATCTATTTTGATGTATTCATATTGTAACTGATTAAATAAAGTATTATTATTATCAAGTATTTTATTGGCAAAAATGATTTTATTTACAGAAAATAGGAAAAGAAAATGTTACCTTTTATTTCTGGAATTTTTCTCCATGGTTTTGTTCTTTTATTGGCCACAGCATAAATTCTTTTCTCCTGTAGAAATATTATATATAGCATTTGTGGTTGTTTTAAAAACATAAATAAAATATAATCAGAACAAAATATGAGAAACCACAAAGAGCTATTGTGTCAAAGTTCACAACAAGGAGAAGTCTAATCTGAGAAACACATGTTGATTGTGCACAACTTGGTGGGGTATTAGAAGTCTATGTAGACAGTTTATTACCACAACATGCACAAATAGGATTAGAACATTTTAAAAACACTAACCATTTTGTAGTGAAAGATGTCAGGTAGAACATAACGATGGCAATACTTACTGTGCTGGGTTTAGGTTGAGCATTACAAACTTTTTCTGCTTGCGCTGATACAATGTGTGTGGATACCGACTTTTCACTTCCAACACCAATATCATGAGGTTCGGAGTTGGTGAAGTGATGGACCTGAATCTCCACTCCCTGGATTAGCTCCCTGGATGGAGCTAAATGAGCCCCAGAGGGCGCTGAATGGGTTAATTTGACCGGTGTTGTTTTCAGTTTATCCTTTTTCACTCTGGGTAAAGTAGCGATGGCATTAACACTGCTTCTGTCGTAATTTAAGTTAAAGAAGTTTGTTGGAGTGCTTGGTGGGGCATCTGGAAGAAAAGGAGCCAAAGGAGTCCTAGAAGATTTAGGAGCTAAACTGATTGGAGTTATGTCCTCAGAAATCACAAAATCATCACTTGCACCGTTATCCAAATCTCCATTATATTTTTGAATGTGTGAGAGAGAGATGCGAGCACGTTCCAGCATTTCCTCACTCTCGTTGCTCGACCTGATGAGTGAATCGTACAGGTAACCACTCTGCAGTGTCTTGCGTTCTATCTTAATGAGCGGAGGATTGAGGCGCTTGGGCTCGTAAATGCTCTCGTGGTTGGCGTCCACCTCCTGGTACAGCTGGACTTGGTCCATGTCGCCCATACTCTCGTCACTGTCCACCTCCGACTGGTCAGTCATGTTCTCCACACTGCCGTTCTTGTCCTCGATGTCGCGGTGAATGGCGGCCAGCACTGATCCACGAGGACGTTCTGGGATCTCAGGCGGCTGTGAGCTTTCTATGTTTCCTGGTGAATCCTGTAACGTTAGAAAATACATTTAAACTTTCTTCATATCAGCAGATAGTGAAAACAATTGTGTTTATTTATGTGTAGAAACCATGTCAATATACACAATGTATTATCAATTAACTTAGATGATTATTAGTAAAGTTCAAAATGCAGGGTTGTAAATACATTCAGTCCGACCAGTTTTGCATGATGGTAGAAACCGTCTTGGAAGATACTTTTTGTACATCTGACTGCTTTTTACAAAGGTTGGACTTTTTAATTAGGAAAATCCACAAATTGACAACAATGTCATAGAAAAAAGTTGCCATATTAAATCAGACAAATTTTCTCCAAAAATGTATGTTAATGTGTTTTTTTTATGTTTGTAGTGTTTTGCCGTTGTTTTTAAAAATTATATAATTTAAAAATATTTGACAAAACTGCTATTACTACATCACCAATCCTTTAAAAAAATGAAATACAGTTGAATCCCGTTGGCTCGAACACCGTCGGTGCTCGTGGAACTGTTCGACCCATCGGGTAGTTCGACCCAAGCATCAGCAGCTTAATATAAGGGTTTAATGCGGGACTTCGATCTTGGTTCGAGTGTTGCCATTTATTCGACCCTTCCGTGTTCGAGCCAACAAGATTCTACTGTAATTATAAAATAATTTTATAAAAAGGTGACGTGAATAGACCTGGAATTCCATGCTGAGTCTGTAGATATGTTTGACAGCCTGAGGTGGAAGGGACTGGAGGCGATCACGCAGAACTCCGACCTGCTTCTGAAGTAATTCATTCTCTGCCTGGAACTCTTGGTTTGCTTGTTCCAACTGCAATCAGTCAACATCCTCTCATTGTAAAATTATTGTGCAATCAGTCAACATCCTCTCATTGTGAAATTATTGTAACAGAAATAATGAAAACATATTTTATCATCAAGCAGTTGTTAAAAAGTAAACCTATTTGCAAACTGAATACTTTTTGCAGAACACCAATCTAAACTAGATGCACTGAGTTATTGTTTCAATAGTAATTGCCTTATTTTGTTCTGCCCACAGGGGATACAATCCAGAATTGTGTACATTGCAAGCCCGACTACCAAAGATTCACAGATTTCAATCTGCAATAGCTGTAGTGACATGTCGGAAACAATCTGTGGTTCCAACTCAAATACTTTACACCACATCAGCATAGAAATAGACTTCAAGAAGGCAAGACAAAAATAGCAAGTTCAATCATCACATTTGAACCCACAATTGATTGCCTGTATCCGCAGCGTTGGAAAATATTTTCAATTTAATCATAGTCTATCCATGTACCAACAATGTGGTAACGCATCAAGATATTGTGGTAGCCTTCATATTTAAAGACATTTATATATATATTAATCACTTTACAATTATTGCATGTATATTCATCATTTAATCGACATTACAAGTGTACACCAATAAAATATATGTGAACACTAATGGTGATATACAAATGTATTAAGAGTTGACAAACTATGTGAAAACAGCCGTTCAAGGTACTAATACTGCTGAAAATTATGTGTCTAGTTACTGTACCTCATGTAATTTGTTGCTGACCCATTCCTTTATTTTTTGAGCCTTCATTTCCACTATCCTGGCATCATGTTGGCGCTGGTCAATCTACACACAGAACAGAATATTATTTATAATGCTAGATCATGTGATTGGTGTCGAGTTCCAATTTACAGCTTAATACAAAAACTATAAAGACATAAAAATAATCATGGCTCCCCTAAAGACAGATGATCCATTTCAGTACAACTACAACTATGACTACAGCTATAACTACAGCTACAGCTACAGCTACAGCTACAAGTGGAACAAGTTCGTCTACCTGTGACATTAATCGTCTGACTAAGATCAAACAGTCGTCGGACTTCAAAATGCTTACTAACCCTACTGTAAAATAAATATCATTCAAACATGGATTTAGAACTACAAATTGTTGTTTTGTGAGTTTGTATTAATTACATAGATGGGTAATTTATTCAGCATCCAAAATATTGCCAGCTCCAATTGATTGAGCCAGAAGTGTTTCACATGTTAAAGGTTTGGATCAAATTATTGTCACAAATTTGGACTTTCTGACTGAAACTAGTGAAAAGTCTGCTATACCAAACTGGCACACCCAATAAAGAGTGATAGTAATTATATTATTATCAATGAAGACACCGTTTTCTTTTTCTGAACAAAAAAACTGATAATTTCCTTTCATTCAACATACTTCTGATATAGAAGTTAACAGCATAAAATTTACATCTCTCAAATTTGGTAAGATAGGCGTTTTTTCACCAACATAATACATGTATATATAAACCAACATATCTACAAATAATAGACACTGATAGGTAACCGGATATGTACAGGGAATGAATTGATGGCTCACACCATCAAACTAACATTCCAGGGGAGCAAACAAACAAAATAATGCCCTCTATTTTTATTTGCAAAAGGAAAAAGTAACATACTTGTCCTGTATCGACAGTCACAGATACAGCATGTATGTCCCTGCAGAAACCATGGTAACATATTGCCGATAGTATGTGAATATGATTCACCTCAATCAATTTAGCTAGCCGAGCGAAATACTTCCACAGATTATGCGCTTTTCACAGATTATACACATTTCCGATTAATTTCCATGAGTAATGTCAAATGAAGCGTGAACTTTACGTTAATTTGAACCAGTAACCTACAATAGGAATTTGAATTGCCATGCATTACGGACATCTCATTATTCTCTAGGATATCACGTTGTTATAGCACCTAATGGTATATGCATACATGCGTATATGCATACATGCATGAATAAAAGTTTACAAACCTAATAAAGCACCTAACAGAGGCAAGCACTGCCACGCACATGCACACACACACACACATGCTTGCACACATGATGTACAAGTTTTTAATCAACAGCTTGGAAATACCATACAATTTTATACAATAATTATTGTAGATATTTTTGGATCAAATTGTCAGTATAATTATCTTCCATAACTATGTTTGTTGACATCTGCTGTGACCTTGAGCGGACTAGCACGTGCAAATTGATCTCCATTATGTTACACACTTTAGAACGTACTTAACACTCCTTGCTCAGGCTGTGGAATCCATCAAACTATAACACCCACTGCTATTATATTATAATCTTTATCTTTTACACAATTTTTACATGTTGACATCTGAGATGCACTCTACAATAGGTTAATGTGCTCAAGTATATATTCATAATACACTGGGTATATATATGTTACAGTCAATGTGTAAAATTAGGCAATATGTACATTGCCTGAAAATTGCCTGAATATTTCAGGCAATATGTAAAGTGCCTGATTCACAAATTTCAGGCAATGTACACCATGTGACATTTCTTGAAATTTCGAGGTAATTTTTAGACGCATTGCCTCAAATGAAATATCAACATGATTATTGCATAGACTAGTGAGGGACTGCAACAATCAGAACTGATGTACTCAAGCTGGGTTGGTGCTGGTAGTGAAAATTCACAAGTGTCACCTGGTGGGACTTGTACTCAGTACCTGACAGCCTCAAGCTCATTGAGATAAATTTTAAGATGTTTATATGCACTGAAGATGCAATCATCAATCATTTGAGTTTGGTCTACTATAAAGGAAATTAATACGTGATTTGTCTAAGGGCCGCACTGGACAGCCTTGACACTATGTCTGTACTTAGTAGCGCACTGTATCTAGATGGTGGGGTTCTTCAACCAGTGTGGCCCTGATTTGTCCAAGGGACACACTGGCCAGCCTTGACACTATGTCTGTACTTAGTAGCGCACTGTACCTAGAGCGTGGGGTGCTTCAACCTTTGGTGCATATGTGCATCCAAAGGTTAGCCAAGCCAAGACAAGATTTCAAATGTAGTTAACAATACAAGAACCTTTATAAATAGACTTTTTCCATTATATTTTACAAAATTACTTTCTTTGTCTGCTACCGCAGTCTGCAGTGATACCAAATCCAGATATGTTCACAGCAAAGAACAAAAAAAAGCAAATGAAGCATTCAAAGATGCACTTGTATGCAATTAGCTGGCATTGTCTTAATGATGTTCAATTGGGTTTGGAATGCACACCATGTCCCAGCGGGACTATCACAAGTCAGACTCTGGAAATACAAATTACTTTTTATGAGCTCCAATCCATAAAAATTATCTAAACCTGGACGGAAAACAGACTCTAGGGATCACTGTGTAAAGATCTTTGGATAAAGCTAATTTTACGACTTTACGCTTTGTTGCTCTATTCAAGTAAAGTGAGAAAATAGAAAAAGTAAATTAAAGCTTAAATAATCTCCTGTGATTGCTTTTTGCTCGACGTCCTGCCATTAAATGTGATCATTACTGTCTGTCCTTACGGTAATTGTCATCCTCAGCATTAAAACTAAAAGACCAAAGAAAAAAATTATAGAATAGTAGTGGAAACTTTACAATAATTGAATCAATAACCTTGAATATGAAATTGAATTACCATAGAGAATTAATAGGATTTAATTATAAAACCTGAAATTAATTTTAGGAGCTAGGTCAATTGAGCTTCGTGTCTAGATCCGAAAAGCAAGAGCTTGACTGTCTACAGCCATTAAGACACTGATTGTCAACCACACAGGCAGCCTACCAATAAGTAGTTTACTGAGATTGTCAACCACACAGGCAGCCTACCAGTAAGTAGTTCACTGAGATTGTCAACCATACAGACAGCCTACCAGTAAGTAGTTCACTGAGATTGTCAACCATGCAGGCAGCCTACCAGTAAGTAGTTCACTGAGATTGTCAACCACACAGGCAGCCTAGCAGTAAGTAGTTCACTGAGATTGTCAACCATGCAGGCAGCCTACCAGTAAGTAGTTAGAGAAAATACCTGTTCATTGAGCTGCTGTTCAAGCTGCCGTATCCTGTCATCTTTCTCCTGCCCGTCTCTCTCCAATTCCTGTATTCGAATCTCAAGTTCACATGGTTTCCAGTTCATGGCTGCCAGTTGCTGTTCCACCAGTTGAAGCTATAAAAATACACACAAAAACACACATTATTATCAACTGTGAACATCTACATATACAGTATACATGATGAACAGTGTTTACTCAGTCAACAATTATACTGCTAATTGTTAGTAAGTATGTACAAATTGTAGTATTTGGTCAACTACAGTGTATACCAAACAAATTTATAAACATTACCAAGCAATAGCAAAATCAAAACAGAGATATTGTCAACAATCTGGTGCAAGTTTAGTCCTAATAATGATATCCAGGATATCCTCACAATGATATGCAGGTTTTGTCCTGATAATGATATCCAGGATGAGTCCTGATAATGATATGCAGGTTGTGTTCTGATACTGATATCAAAGATAGAGTCATGATCATGAGATCCAGTGTGAGTCCTGATACAGTCATACTGATGTCCTAGTTGAGTCCTGACAGAGATATGCAGTTTCTGTGGTAATAACGAGAACCAGCAGGCCTGATAAAACGTCCAGACTGGGGACAAATAAAGAGGTTTAGACATCGGCCTAATAATGAGATCCCAATGATACACAATGATGCAACAAAACTAGTCAAACCTTGAGTGAATTTTTTATATTAAAAGGTTATCAGCATTTAGAAGCATTCCTATAACAATTTGCATAACACAAGTTTATATTGTTGATACAGTATTTGCAAAATGTAAAAACTAAGTTTGATCATACACAAACAAAAAATTTCACTTGATAACCATAATACAATTAGTGTAACTTATTTTTTCTAATATAAAATCAGTTACTTAATTGTACACAAATAGAATTTAAAATTGACTTTCAATTTCATACAAAAGTAGTTTTGCACATTTTATTATCAAACATTGGAAATAATCAAATTAGAACACACTAAAAAGTTATGTTTGATTGTTTGTTGGAAATTGCCAAGTTACAGAGCTCTAAAATCATTAACAAATTTGTTGAGTTCGAATGAAAACATTGCAGAAATATGTTCAATTGAAAACATGTAGCTTTGCAGTAGATACTAGTATTAAATCAATCAACCTTTCAACACTGATGTACGATGCAGATACTATGACCAGGTGGTAAAGTAAATATATGGTTCAAAAATAGATTTAAGTATGCCCGAAAGGAAACATTCAGTGTTAACTTTTCAACCCCATGCAGACAGCTCATTGAATATTTTACAACGATTGACCCATCAAACAGTTGTTGATTAAATCTGCAGACAAAATACTGCTACCTTTCGTCCCTTATGCTTACTGACCCGACAAAATACTGCTACCTTTCGTCCCTTATGCTTACTGACCAGACAAAATACTGCTATCTTTTGTCCCTTATGCTTACTGACCAGACAAAATACTGCTACCTTTCGTCCCTTATGATTTCAGAACACACAAAATACTGATATATATCTTTTGTTCCCTATGCAAAAAAATGTGGTATGCACTGTCCTGTGTGGGAAAGTGCATATAAAAGATCCTTGCTACTTATCAAATAAGAGTAGTGGGTTTCCTCTATCTTACTTACACTAACTTCTAGTTAGTTATAACTGATTTACATGCTTATATTCAATTAAGGTTCAAACACGTCTGTCAATAGTGTCATGGTCAAACGTTAATGATAAAGGAAACCCGCTACTCTTGATGTGTAGCAAGGAATTTTCTATATGCACTTTCCCACAGACAGTACTCACTGTACATACCACGTTTGTTAAACCAGTTGTGAACACTGGGCGGTGTAAATGGAAGTACACCTACCCATTGAGCCTTGCAGAGTACTTGCTCTGGGTTGGAGCCGGTCCTGGGATTTGAACCCATGCTTCCAGAACAGACAAAATATATCTACCTATTGTCCTCGACACTTAAAAACAAACATATTACTGCTAATGACAAACTCTGGAAAACATTGATTATTAATCAGCATTTATTGGATGTCAAATGCGCGGTTATATTGACACTTGGTCAGAGAGAAAACCCACTGCCGTCCATAGGATACTTTTGTTCGAATAACCGCAAGGGATCTTTTATGTGCACTTTCCCAGACAGGATCATTCACACCATGCCAGTCATGGATCACTGGTTGAAAAAGGAAAATAACCCTACGGGTCCCGCGAGGATAGATCCTTTGACCCATCGAGCCTCAGGCGGATGCTCTTGCACTGCTACACCACACTCTAGTTATGCCCCAGTCCCATATAAGCACGGATGAACACGGCAGTCCCGGAAAGTGCCGGATCCCGCCGGATCAAGATCCGGGACGATCCGTGCTCTTTTTGGGGTTTTTGA
>JAULBR010094782.1:0-11883 GCA_032355825.1 Melanodrymia aurantiaca
GGCAGGCAGGCAGGCAGTCAGGCAGGCAGGCAGCCAGTCAGACAGACAGACAGACAGACAGACAGACAGACAGACAGACAGACAGACAGACAGTATATATACGCAGTGGTGATAACATTCGTTCGTGAAACGCCATCATAGTTATACCTTACACAGCCAGTGACATTGAAACGTCGTTAAAACATGAGTAAACAGCAGACACGCCTCTGCAAAATACATTTGTTTACTGAAAACAAGAAAATTGAAAATGCTCGAGGGCTATTTCATTTCTCGCGGAACACGAATTGAATTAAGGCTGATTTAGTTCATCTAACTACTGTCCCACTTTACATTGAACCTAACCTTTCACCTGCTAGTTCAATACGAGGTGCTATTTTAGCAATAACCTATAGCATTGTGATAAATTGTTACCATCTACACAGCTATGTTTGACGCAGATAAATAGTTTTCAAACTTCATATCGAAATGCTAACAGATTTATAATAAAGAACGACAACCTCTCGTCATATCCTTGGTCGCCAGGGTCGTGGCAATTATAGACGCTATTGATTTCTCTTGATATCGGGCGGGAGGGGTGGGGAGGGAGGGAGATATTTAATTACGTTTCTAATTTTGTACCGATTCACTCGAATAATTCAATCTTGAACGCGGCTTTTTTATGCGAGCACGTTATTTGTTTGTCACATTTCATTTGATAAGTGATTTGGTTCGAAAAGTAGTTCGGAAGTTGTAGCTTTTTCTTATTTAAATTAGGCCCTACCAGTGAACTTATTCGGGATTAGTATACTGAAAATTGTTTTTATCATTTGTTTTACAAGGAATTAGCTTTACATTATTAGGCCTAGTATAGATTGGATGTGCTTTCTCCCGAATTTCTATGTTAATACTTTTAGGTACGACATCAGATTCTGTAGGAACTCAATATAATAGGAATCTATTTTCTATCAGATAATAGTGTTTCTTACTCAAAGAATGGCCCAGTTCCATGACTTTGACCCCATAGTCATACACACATTTTCATATTAGTGTTCTTCTTATGAAAACAGCGGACTAAAACAAAATGGCGGTCATCGTGTTGGTGGACACTGGTGGAGCGGGATGTACTCATCATTCACGAAAACCTGGGCCCGGTTGGTCCAAACCTGGGTTAGCGCTAACCCTGAGTTAAGTGCCTAATCATGAGTTAAATTTAACTACTGGTTAAAAAGTATGTTGTTCAAACGTTGGTTAGCGCTAACTATGAGCTAAATATACCCTAACCCAGCTTTTAACCCGTGATTAGCCAACCATGGGTTAAGGAATTTAACCCATGGTTAGTGTTAACCAGTGATTAAGTTAACCCATGATTCGAACAACAGGGCCCAGAGTTTATCGCTGATTTGTGTACGATTCATAAAATGCATGCCGTAGTTTCTTGTAATGTCCTTTCCACTCAGCCTTGTACGGGGATACGCCTTGGGCAATGTAGCGCTGTTGGTGTTATGTTGTATAATTATTTGCTAACTTAGTATATCTGAATCGTTTGTATATATAATTATTCTTTCCCGGGAGCATTGATTTTGACAAATCATTCTTCTGTGGGAGGAACATGGTGTAATCAGGCGGGTTAATGAAGGAGATTTGATAAATAAACTGCCAGGACGAGGTACTAATGTTGAGTACCGCCGCGGACACAACCAGTACTTGTCACGGATTACTTCAGATGGAAATGTCCGGCAGTTTAAATGGTGGTTAGGTGCAGGCTTGAAGACAAGTTCGGCTCGTTTTATAGCCCATCTGGTGATTGATTAACACAATTTAAGGAGACAAATTGACAGTTACCAAGAATCAGTCACTGCACGTGTATATTTATGGAATATTAAACTTGGTCCTTGAAATAATTGCTTAATAAATGGCACAGTTTCTTTATACTTACTGTAACCATTTCGCTAACTTATTTGCGCCAAATTTTAGTGAGAAGTTCATCTCAAGAGGATATCGTGTTTGATATTTTCCACCTCTAGCAAAATGCTTAACGTCTGCACCAAACGTAAGGAAGTTGCTCAAGCGAATTAAACAACGAGCCAATAGGTTATTCCAAATACAAAACATGTGCCGTCAGATTGGCCGAGAAACTTCATCTTGAATACTTCCAGCGACTGTAGGTGGTGATTGTGCTCAACAAGTTCCTCACCGTGTGCGCTAAACGTCCACCGTGAGCAAAGTGGTATTCGTGTCACTTTGCTCAGCAACACCCCCACCCCAACACCATCCAACAGTGTCCGCTGGACTTATACAATAACGAAAGTAATCGACTATCTGGCTCAAAAGTTGTTGCATGGTTTTAACATTCATGGTCACATAAACACTTTTTGAAAAGTTTATCTGGAATGCTTTCGGAGGCTATTTCACAATATGACGCATCTTTGACAATGATTATGCCTGATGAAATAACCTACTTTGATCTATTTTACCTTTTATCATTAAGATGAAAACGTCAGACAAAATCAACATGGCTGTGCTTACGACGGGTGCCACTAGTTGGACAGGATGCGCTCATCTTTCACTAACTACTGTTATCATCACTGCTTTGGCGGTTAGTTCGTTCGGGTCGGCATCACATCATGACCGTCATAATGTTCTTTCGACTCGGAGTTTTGCAGATACACTGTATATACGTTTTAAGCTACGAAATTGGGCGGTATAGTTTATCTAACACGAGCTGGTGATGGCCAACATCAATTCACAAGTTCAAGTTAAACGTTATTGTTGAGAAGCGAGTTTGGTATTCTATTTATTATCCTTTATTTAAATAGCAGGAAAGTGAGAGAAAAAAACCATTCAAAATATGTCTTTTAGTCCAGTAAATGTTGTACGTATCTATCGTCCATGTTTCAAGAAGCGGAACATTTGTCATCCTATTCTTCATTTAAACAAAGCATGGGTAAAATAAGCATTGGTCTGTCGGCGACGTTAGAACATCAGAGAGATGTTCTCGAAGAGTTAAACTTGGTTTAATCGTATTATACATTAAGCTGATTTACGACCGATCTTCTCTCGAATGACAGATAAAACACTATTTCTAGAAAAGAAATTAAAAAATAGATTATTATTCATTAAATCTAAATTGAAATCAAGTGAGATCAAAGATTGTTTTGGTTGATACGTCATCTTTCTTCAGTTGGTTGGATAAGAGAACGAGTTGATGAGTTGATGAACTTCTCTCCAGTGTACTGCATGGTGGCTGTTATTAACTGCTTTCCATGGCGTTAACATCGCTGGATACAAGTATCACTACATCGTTCTTCCACACACTCGTTTATCCCCAAAATTGACATATATACGTGATATGCGCGCGTTCTGGCTAATCATTTGAACATGCGCAGGAAAAATAAAAAAATAGAAGTCACGTCAACATGTTGACATTTTTTTGATTCTTCATATTTAAAGATATCCAAAAACAATTGAAAGTAATTTGGTATTTAGGCGTACCATTTTCTCATATAATTATATAACCAACCACTTCCGATTTACCGAAATCTCCATGTTTACCAAAAGTCATAGCATTTGCACAGCTTCGGGGACAATGTTATGGTTTTTATATCATATTTTTATATAGTTCAAATCATACATATCATGATTATTTCCAAAGAAATGAATTTTACGGATTCATGACTCGCTGTCGTTTTTTGCAGCAAGCCAGTTTATCACCCAATGACGTCATCCAGTTGTTAGTTCCAATGACTTCCGCGATCCTCGACACATTAATACTAATAGAATGGTGTAGTTATGCCTTTCTTATGGTTCCTCACTTGAACAGCACATAAAACGAAAAGTGGAATTAATGCCGCGTTGTTATTCTTATGTATATGGGGGATTTCGCCTCAACGCCCCCTCCCAAAACCCAAATAAAACTGAATTTTCAAAAACTAGTTCTGGGTTAGTGTTGCTGGCCATTTTAACGGGCAAAGAGAATTAATAGGTGTCAAAAGAAATAGAACCGCAGTTTGATGCGGAAAAGTCGGTCTGAGCCTGATTCTGTGTAATCACAAGGTCGACTTATTTCGCTACTAACTACGCAAATGTTAATCTTTTTCGAGGCGACATTGACTTATTTCAAAGGATGTGCATTTCTTTGTTAGAAGCCGTCTGCTTGATTACCTTTTGGATTAAGATATATTTTTACAGACGGTGTTCTTTCTCGTATACAAGTAGATTATTATCTGTGAAAACAGAATGAAGCAATAGCCTGATTAGTGGACATAAAGATCCCTTTACGATATAATGATGTTAATCATACAGAAGCCGCCAGATAGTTGCACGGCTTTGAAACGAGTTCGTTAGGTTTTCACACAAGTAAATGTCTGGAAATGAGGTGCAGCATCTTGGTAATGAATACATCCTGACAATGGTCCATGCAAGAACGTCTTTTATTATATTTTATATTGAAAGAGGACGCCCTCGTGTTCCAGGTACTTCGTAAACACCAATGACAGACAGAATCAATCTGCAAAACTAAGACGAACATGGTTAACCTGCAACAATTCAATTACTAGTATTCTATGTCTTAAAATGTCCAGGAATATTTGTGTTGATTCTGTGGGAAATTGTACATTACTTCCTGTCCAATGTTGATATTTGCTTCATATTCATAAAAATAAATAAAAACCCAGACAGATTGTATATAATATATATATTATAAATTATATTTCACCATCTGAAGCTTATACTTATAGATCTCTATTCTAGTTGTATATGTATGACGTTACATGTATGTGACTGGTATATCGACTTTGTAAAGTCCTCTTGTTCGCATTGAAACTAGATTCTTGATAATTATGCACTCGTTGACCTGTAAGACACGTGGCAGTGCACATGTTTCCGTACCGTCACGGTGATTAATAAACGTCTTCTCTTTCGATATTTTATCAATTTAATCGAACTTACGCGTTTTACATTGTGTCTGCATAGCCATTTCTACAAAATCCGGTTAGTGTGTTCTATGGACATCTCATCGTTGATAATATTGTAAATTGTGCCTTGCGTTGATGACAATACAGACTTACAAATGGATATTAATTAAATGACCAATTCAATATTCAATGTATTATTCGTACTGCAGAGAACAGCGACTGTAACATTCATACTCGAATAAAAGGTGAACTTTCTACACCAGCAATTCCAAAACTCTAAACGACAAAAACATTAATATAATATTTATGACCAAATACGTATCTCTGACAAAGGCAAAGTCGTAAATATTGCGACGAAGTCATAATGGAATCGTAGAATTAATTAAGAATTAATTAAGAAGTACACAATGTATAATATTTTCCGAAAAATATAAATCCAATCCATGGATTGTTATGGCTACTGACCGAGGCGTGACGTATGTGGTGAATCGTCATAAGGGTCACAACATGAGCAGGGAGCTGGAGGATCAATGTTCCTCATATTAATAGACTCTATTAGCGTTGTGAGGTATAGATAAGGCAATTCCAACCCAAGGGAGAAAATGTGTTTAGGTGAAGGCCGAGCTTTAACGAGGCCTTTACAAAAACATTTTCTCCCGCGGATTGGAATTGCCTTATCTATACGGAACAAAATGGTGCTTGATTCTTTTTCTTGCTAATTTAACTTCAACAGCAACACGATTGTACACAAAAGTTTTGTTACCCATTCGTAAACATGGCGCCTACTATCCCCATTAATAATACGCGCAAAGATATAATCCCTAAGTATAAAAAGACGTAAACACGTAATAACCTTAAGATATCAATGTGAAAATGTGCATTTGCTAAAATATTAAATGTGAAAAATAATACAACATGAACTGTAAACTTTGCCAATAAATATTACAAGAAAATCATAAACATCGGTGATGCGTATTATAGAAATCGTTTGTCCCGTCAGTGGGTCTGGACAGATTTATCTAGCACCTCTTAAAATCTGGATAATTATTGAGTCCAGTGGGCAATTTTTTTTTATTAAAAATAGACAGCAGCGGGGTCTGGGAATGCATGGGGTGCGGCGACTGGTGGATCCTAAGTCTGCGTTTTAGGTTGATGACCACGGATACCACGACAAAATGAACACCCATTGATGAGCATAGTCTAGAACGATGCCGTCAGACAGTCTAGTCTACTCGACATCAATGTAATATACAGCTCTTGTTGTGAATCACGTTTAGGTGCGTAACGCAATATTGGTAACAGAAAATCATCAAACTTGCAATCTTCCATTAAACACGTACAGTGCCTTTAATGGTTTGTTCAGATGAGAGAATTACACTCTCAACAAGCCATCTTTAGGTGACAAATTGCTTGTCAGAAGACAGAATCAAGATATAATTTGTAAATCCCTTGGTTTTCGTTTTGACGGCTCGTTATGGTTGCCGCCAAGAACTCAATGAATCGCCACGAAGATGTGGCTTTCCTCATTTGTGATCATTCGCAGAGTACGGCGCAATCGCAATGACGTATTACTCGCAAACTAATATAATAAACAGACACTTTTTTCATGTTTCATTTGGGCAAATACGATATTAATGTCACCGGGAGTTGTAAAAAGTCAAATGTTCACAAATGGTATAGCTACATGTGTAAGACCAAACATATGTTCAAAAATCACGAGTTGACATAAAACCCGTATTTTGATGAAACAGCATGACATTATCAAGTTATACACGATCAGTAATACGCGTGAATTTCGTGAAAAAATGTATACATAGAGTACACATGTAATTGAAACAAACGGAGTAATTGTGAGGATTATCCATTTCAAATCTAAACGTCGAGAATCACAGTCAAAGTGTTGCTAATATGATGTGTTCGCGAAACGTGAGCATATCCTGACCCATCGGGATACTTGCCGTGAGCATAGTGACTTTGATTTCATCGAAACCAAAACAATGTATATGGAACATATCAAAGTAGGGTATTACATCTGCGTCAATGATGCAAAATATAACAATTCTTCACCCAGATCCAGATCAAAGCTTATCTACGCAACTTCATTAATAGATGTTGATCTCTATTGTTTCAGTGGCGGTCACAGCGGCGTTCATCATTTGCTGGGCTCCATTCCACACCCAGAGGCTGATGGTGCTCTACGTCTCAGACTGGACGTCACAACTCATGAACATACAGAGCACTCTCTTTTACATCTCAGGTATGACAACTCATGAACATACAGAGCACTCTCTTTTACATCTCAGGTATCATAGTCCACACAATCACAACCTAGACTATCTTTTATATCTCAGATATCACAGTCTTTGTTAAAATGCATTAGCATACAAAGCACTACAGGTATATTTTATAGCTCGGATATTTCCTATGCAATCACAAACTATACTTCGTGTCTGAACATTTGTAGTACTGGTATGTTTTTCGTAGATAACTAGTTTTGTTTAATGTAAACATTTTTGAAAATAAACAAAATGTTCTATTTTTGTGTCTAAATTATATAAATTATACGTGTTTTGTGTAAAATACTTAATATACAGAGCTCTCGCCTCTAAATCAGAAACCCTAAAAAAATCTAATAGAAAAGCATTTACTGTGTTCTATTTGTTTGTTTGTAGGTGTTCTTTACTTCATCAGTTCAACAGTGAATCCCATCCTGTACAACGTGATATCCAAGAGATACAGACAGGCATTCAAAGAGACGATTTGTTTCTGGTGCCAGAAACACAAAACACCTCCCAACAGCAGCGTCTTTAGATGGACATCAGAGAAAAATGCCAGACAGTCCATCATCAACATAAACAGGGACAGCAATTCTCACATCACATTCCAAGACAGTCCTCCCGTGGCCGGTCGTGGGAAGGAAAACGGTCACGATACCATAAAAATGAAATTGTTAAGTGATAAACGCCACGTGCCGAAACTGCCGAGCTTGGAAGAGAATGTAGTTGATGACAGTTTATTGTGCAAAACATATGAAGCAAAGAAAGGAAATTTGTCTCCGACTGTCATAGCAAATCAAAATGTTAAGCGCGAAAAGCTGAATGGCATTTATATTGGAGGATCACACAACAGTCACAGTGGGTCACTGGTCTAGAGAGATTATTGAACAAACAAAAGTGCCTGAGAACATGTCTGCAGTTGAGATGAAATCTACAGAGCTGCAGACCTTTAGGCATGTCTAATGTCAAGTCTTTCACGTGTAAACCTCTCTAACATAATTATAGATCATTATAATGTGCACATACCGGAGACAATCTAGGGAGACCATTGATGAAGGGGGTCTTGTAACAAAAATATATCACGTTTATGATACCGCTGTGGTTGGACCAGGTATGGAAGATTAATGCATCTCTCCATTCTAGTGCGATTCGATATTCACATGACGATTTCTCGTTGTGTAACGTCAACTCCGCCTACAGTAAATGAACACAGACAGTGTATCGGTCTCTCTCATTTCTATTATACAAATTGTTTTCATGGTGTCACCAATATAGCACGATGTAATAAATAGAATACTATACTAAGTCTTGTTCCCGTAAGAAAAGTTGTCTTTACAATACGGTGTTTTCAACTGCACACAAGAATACTCACTTTTGCTAGTATCCTCTACATTACAGAGACGTGATAACTTTTGTTCCGAGAACAGTGGCGGGAGGTGGACGTGGGGGGGGGGGGGGAGGACGGACGTGGTTGAACACTTGGCCTATTAACGATAAGAAAAGATCACACACACACACACACACACGCACGCGCGCGCGCACGCACACACACACACACACACACACACACTCTAAACACGTTCTAAACGTGCTCAAATTGTATAAATATTGTCAGTTTTCACAAAAGAATCGATGAAGCCTCACATGAATCACCGTCTAAGATGGACACTGGTCTAGTCCTTTGACCACGTCTCTGCCACCCTCCCACCCACGAGGTCCCCGCCACTCTCACACGCACCTTGTCCATTGTTCTTGGAATACAAGGATTCCTGTGTGTCAAAAAGACCTCCTTCATCAGACCATACAATTTAGATCGTGTTCGTTGTGTTATAGAACAATGACATAGAACGTACGGTAGATGTTCTATAATTATTGAAACATACCAACTCGTTAACAAGATCTTCAGCTCAACGAAATTATAGGGAACATTGAATATGAGAAGACACCAACCTGCTTGATCTTTTTTCTGCCTTATTATATGCGGACTTGCATTGTTGAGTGTACATGTATTTGTAATGTTAGTGCGTTAGTACTATACAGGGAGTTGGAGCGTGAACACTGATTAGAGATGCAAACTGGTGTATAAAGCATGTACATGTATATAAATGAAGGATATACCAAGTACGATGTTTCTAGTCATTTCATTTTGTCTTCGGTAGAAAATATAATGATAGCCAGCTAACGACATATCAGTCGAGTCACTGTCATCCATGTAGACTAATTATCATATAATAATTAGTATGGTCTTCAAAACACACTTACGTTAATAATATACACTTGGACACGTGGCAGTTATATAATTATGCGGAAATGATATACATACACTTGGACACTTGGCAGTTATATAATTATGCGGAAATGATATACATACACTTGGACACTTGGCAGTTATATAATCATGCGGAAATGATATACATACACTTGGACACGTGGTAGTTATATATGCGGAAATGATATACATAGTTACATACACTTGGACACGTGGCAGTTATATATGCGGAAATGATATACATACACTTGGACACGTGGTAGTTATATATGCGTAAATGATATACATACACTTGGACACGTGGCAGTTATATATGCGGAAATGATATACATGAACACTGGAACACGTGGCAGTTATGTATGAGGAAATGATATGCTATGGTTACCAGGTTAGACAGTAATAAGTAAAGCATCGTTTCTCTTATTTTATTGGAATCGAATGGAAATGAACAAATTGTGTTATTTAATGTTCCGTTATTCAGTAATAATGGATTAATTCTCGAACGAAACCTGACTTTTCTCAAACGAATCTATGCGACAATGCAGACCACTTGATTATTTATTGATTTCACTGTTACATCTGCACCGTCACTCTCATAATAATAGATTTGTATCGGTAAGACGGAGAGGAAAATTAGAAACTAAATATGACTTCCCACGTGGACCACTAAAGTCGAGACAAACCGTGTATAACGAGTGTGGAGACGACATGACAAGTTTAACTCTGACCAGTAACATTTCACACACCTACAGGACAAGTTTGATAGTCCCCAAAATAGAAATGGTTATGGAATTAGCACGCCTATCAGTCTTTACAATTCCGCGGGATGTGTTTTAGTGAAGTTTAAGAATAGTCACTATTGTTAATAATTACTAGTAGTTAATGATAATCTAAGTATGTTTTGTTTTGAAAGAATTGAACGGCTTGTTTTGAACTGGCACCCATTCAGACTCACAGCATGGCAGCTAATACCCAGAATGTCTGACATATCCCGTATTTCCTACTCAATGTGTCTTACCGATTGTCCTCATATTGCTCAACATTCGTCACATCTACGATCAATAGGTTCGAGTCACGTTATTGTATACAATTATATATACACACTTTGTATTTATATTACCGGTTAAAATCAGTTTCTTGTCTATGGAAATATCGATGTACAGTATTACTTTTGTCTGATGAAGACATCTATTAAAACGTCCCGGTCCGTGCAGTAATGACTGCACCTCGGTGTAATCCAGCTCAAGTTGACAGCCATCAGTGGAAGTGTGCCCCTGAGCTGCCGGATATGGAAATGGTTCCAAAATAAACCATCACAGAGGATTTACCACTTGCCTTGAATGGGAAATTGATTCACTTGAAACCATTGACTTGTTTCATGTTAAAACTCTTTAACCTTCGAGGTGATCGCGTGTTTATCTCACTATTTTATTTCCTAAAGTACATAAAGCGCTGGCAACACCATACCAGCAACGCACAGCATTCGCAATGCCCCGGCGGATTAACGAATCATGACAAACATGAATCAGGAGTAAACACATACAAAGTGTTCTAAAAGTGCCGAGAAGGGTGGGTGTTCGGCAACTGCGCGAGCTATTGAACTATTTGACGCAACTACTCGAGTCATTTCTCTCTCGACGTTTCGTACCCACATCCCAATGGACAAACCATCATATTTCCAAGACACTACATCGTACACTAATAAAATTATAACATCTAAAGTAGTACACTGCATAATCTATGCAACCAAATCTTTAATCAACAGTTACTGCCATGTCACCGCTATGAACAGGTATTGCCAAATAGAACCTTCCAATAACGGTAACTTTGTGGAGGTACTTTGATTAGCTTCTATGTAGATGAATGATGGAGAGTAAAAATTACATTTTGATGTATAGCCCAAGTACAAATCAT
The DNA here is from genome assembly GCA_032355825.1 of Melanodrymia aurantiaca. Classification (NCBI taxonomy): domain Eukaryota; kingdom Metazoa; phylum Mollusca; class Gastropoda; order Neomphalida; family Peltospiridae; genus Melanodrymia; species Melanodrymia aurantiaca. The sequence continues at coordinate 11,352 of JAULBR010094782.1, forward strand.
CTAAATAAGTGTATTTGATTATGCAAATTCATATAATGAAACTGAAAGTACGAGCGAGTTGCCGTGAAATGACGTGGCCTGCTAAAAGTGGAAGTTTCACCTTGTAGCCAGTCGCAAATAGGTGAAATAATCCTGAAGCGACTTTAAACTGCAAATCATTCATTCATTCACCTTGTAGCTCTTTCTACACAATTATCCAATTAACAAGCCCAAAATAAGTCCTTGGCTCTTTTTCTGATACATGTTTCAAGCGAATCCATACATTAACTCTTCTTTAAATCAGTTGGTTGAGAAAATAAAAAACCAGTTAAAAATTGACGAGTTCTATAGGCCAAGTGTGTCATGATCTCATTGTAAATTGTAATTCGCTTGTTCAAGTACATGTCGTAAATGTTCAAGTACGTGTGCATTACATTCATGCAAGTACAATCAGAGGCGTGTTCAGTGAACAAAATTATATCGCGAGTTCACGCTAGACTGGATTTTGTACCAATATTAAATGAATGTGATATGATAGAACACGATTGGTACC
>JAULBR010094793.1:0-11877 GCA_032355825.1 Melanodrymia aurantiaca
GTAGTAGTAGTAGTAGTAGTAGTAGTAGTAGTAGTAGTAGTAGTAGTAGTAGTAGTAGTAGTAGTAGTAGTAGTAGCTAGCAAACCAATTAAAGCTGCTACTGTATTCACAGCTGATCCTTGTACACACGTATTACGTACCACGAGAAGGAGTCTACGTGGCGACAAAGAGTTTCCTCTGTGACCAAGTGTCGATATAACCGTGCGCTTGACATCCAATAACCGCTGATTTATAATCAGCGTGTTCTAGAGGTGTCGTGAAACAAACAAACTTGATCTTTTACTTACCACGTTCACAGACGAGTTCCAGGCGACAGCAATCTTCGCCCTCTCCCCTGACGATCTCACAGCCCACTCTGTCCTCGGGGTCGGGGAACGTCTGCTCTTCGCACAGATCTGTACAGTTAAACTGACCATTCCTTCTACACGTGCAGCGCTGTTCACAGTTGTTGTCAAACGTTTGACCCACCTCGAAGTGTTCACCATTGTGGGTGCAGTACTCCACGGCTGAAAATAACCAAAATATTTTTTACAAGAATCTTGGGACCAACTCGCTGTCAGCACTGTAATGCTGCAATGCTCCACGTCTGAAGGTAGAATTTAATGTGGTTCTTTGAAAAACAAAGTGCAGAAAATGCTACCTTACGTTGAATTGTGCGAGCGCTCTGGAACTATGTGACTGGTACCGATCGTGTACTATCATATCACATTCATTTATGTTACAAAACGTTTTGTCCCGGTAGCAGAACGCTCGCCCTGTTGAACGTAAAGTTATTTTCAGTCTGATAGGAGTAGAATCTGTTAAATAGCCATGTCGTACGCTTCGTAAGTTATAGATAGTTGACTTCATACCAACAGTTGGTAAACAAATTGCGAAATTCAAAATAATGTGACAGTCATACTGGTCTGGTGCAGGTCACATATTATTAAATTAAAGTTTGGATATAAATTAAATTGTCATTCTTTGAACGTTGCAAACATTCTACAATTGTTTTGTTAGTAATGTTTCGCTTTTTCCAATACTATTTTGTTAATAATAAATATTATGCTAAATACGAGTGGTGAATTATTCTGTCTCATTGAATAGTATAGCTAAAACTATGACATTGCTTGACTGTGCAATGAAATAATATATGTCATATATAAAACTTACCTTCAGTTTTAACCATGAACGTCTCGGAAATGTTGGCGTATATTTGTTCGAATGGGTTTAGCCATACTCCAACTTTGAAGAAGTACCAGGTGTCTGGTTTTAGCGGAATAGACTGGACGCTGGGATCTGTGTCAACCTGTAGTAGATGAAAACAGACTTGTAATATTATTCAGGCACATTTGCCGGAATATATTACATCGAATATATTACATCGAATACAGCCAACGTAAAAGCCAACCAGAAAATAAATATAGATATTAAATATCCAAATAATAAAAAATGAATATAAATTTCAAAAATGGCTTTACACAGACAGAAATATTGGGACTATGAATATATGACTTGGACAGTAAAGGGGCAAAGTAGACATTATTTGTCTAACCTATGTCGTAACTCTAAACGAAAAAGGATTCCACCGTTGTTAAAAATGTAAAACTGATGATTACGACGACGACGATCGTGATGATGATGATGATGATGATGATGATGATAATAATTATTAATATTTATTATTATAGATAGAGGTACATGTATGTGAAATGTCTATTTTTCCGTTTTTAGAAATGAATGGATACGAAGGGACACACATTTGCTGTGAATTTCGTTTTCTTTCTCTATATTTCTCTGCTTGTCTTCATCAGTATGTATATTGCTACATTAATCTATAAATTATTTCTTAACAATAATATTGTGTTTTGAATGGAGAACTACAGTTGTCAAAGGTCACCTGAATTGTAAGCCAATCAGACATGTTTTCCTTGTATCGGTCCTCCGTCCACATCACACTGTACTCATATTCGTAATCCGCGGGCTTGAAGTCCACCCACGACAGCGACACTGACGAATGGGTCACTTCCGTCGCATTCAGATTATACTTACCTAAAATAGACATAATAATTGTATTATTAATCAGGCAAATTGAGATATGACATTTACGAATTAGAAACACTGGACTGAAATTTAGTAACGTTTCGAGAAAATCCATCAAACTAAACCCATTAAATGACATATATTAATATTAATCGGAAATACATGTAATACATGTATGCAATTATTAGTTAAACAAGGACTGTGTTTGAATTTGCGTATATCTCGCTTCACTACTTCGACACGTGATCACACATTTCGCACCAAAACGGCGAGCGATTCTTTTTCAACTAATTAATCTATTTAGGTGGGTCTGTAACAGATGCCACATTCTATATATATACTAGTATATATAATTATTATTTTTACGTTTTTAAATGTTTCCAAGTTTTGTCTAAAAGTACTTAAATATTTGGCGGAGGTGTAATCAGATTAGTTCATTGTGAGTTACGTGAGATATTTACTATCTTGACATAACGCCAGCTACTCGTATGCATCGAGTCTGAAAACAGCCCGGTTCTGAAGAACTGTGTGTAGGAGAGTACATTCTCCATCAATTCCACACACCGACACCCACCAACAGCTGTGTTCAACATTTGAGAATAGTGTCAACTTGTGAGGTTTGCGTGAAACAACATCTCAGTATTAAAGTGACGGCCTTTGATTGTCTGCCATAAAGGATCTTTTGCGAATCTTTTGGTGTTAAAGTCATGATCAAATACGTTCTTTGCCAGTTGAGTGTCAGTTGATCGCGATATCGGAGACGATCCTGGAACAACAGACAAATTCAGTTCACTTGAACATGACTGTGTTTTGTATTGTCATCTTATTATTTTAGTGCCATACCATCTTCAGCCCTTTTAACACTGTTGCTGTAAACGGTCAAAGAAAGTTTTACAATAATATGGCGTACTACTGATTAAATAGAACCGTAACTGCGAGTTGATTTTAAACGAATTGGATCCGTTTCATAGACTTGGATACGTTTTTCAAAAAATGAATTGCAACATGTATTACGGTCCAACTTCGGTATTTTAGTTGTTAAAGCATTGACTTAAAGCATTTAGACGCACCCCTTGTCCACAACTGGTAAAACGGCCGTGGTTTGTTCCATCCTATCTGTGGGAAGAGCAAATAAAAGATCACTTGCTGCTTATAAATAGGAGCAGCGTGTTTCTTCTCTACTATTAACACTAACGTCTGTTCAAATAGAAACGGAACCCGATGTCTATTTTGTTAAAATTCCATTTTTTGACAATCCATCGAAAGCAATATTGTTTAAAGACACCCACAATCTTTTTAATCAGAGCCTATGTGCATAAAACGTGCTTATTACAACACAAGTTATAGCTGGCACATAACTACGTTTTCTACAAACAACAATAAATACCAGTAAACCAATAACCACGTTGTTATATTGTTTTATGTAAATAACACGAGGAAACATTGAAACAACAAACGTATTCCTTTACTTCGAGTCTGCTTTGTGCAGAGTGAGATATGCATTGGGCTATGCTAATGGTTTTGCTGTTTGTATCAAATATGCAGTAGACATGTGCAGCACATACTGTGTTTGTTGAAGTGAAAGACGTTGGACAATGGGAGAGAAAGTCTATGTGACTATAAGATGTTCTCTGTTTGTCCTGTCTTCTCATCAACGAGGTGTCAAGCCAGAGTTCACATGTCACCAGTGTTGACATTTCGCTGGTTGTCTGTAAACACTCCTATTCACTTTGTCCCCACAACATAATATGTCAGCCAAGCACTTTGTACAGCTTGAAGACGTGGGACCGTCGTGGCTTAATATCAATAGTTGACATATGTACGTGTTTTATGTAAATTATTTATTGGAATTTGTAAACTGACAACATCTTTATTGGCTGTAAAGTTACAAATAGTGAAGACCTATTTCCGAGTATACAACTTTTCGAAATCGTAGTTTTGAAATACAAGAGATACATCTATGAATTATACTCTTCTGGTCTGTTTCTGACATATTGAGTTGGAAGAATATTTGGTGGTGCAAAGACGGAAACATAACGGATATACTTATAGTCCGAGTATCCACTGACGGATAAGGGTATGGATAGACAACCCTCTTACCAAATAGACCCGTATCCGTCACAAGCATGATGCTCGGACTTAAAACATAGTATGCGTAATAGACATTGTCCTCTTCTGTCATAAATTATGCTACGGCCAATATAATCCCACTCTAAAATGGGTGAGCTAAGCTGCTACAAAAATATTAAGTGTACATGTAGTTAGCAAAATTTCAGGAAAAATTGAATTAAAATAATTGAATTGTTGGTCAAACGTTCAGGTATATTTGACGAGGGTAGACATTAAAATGTGCATCTGATTACTGCTGAATCATTAATCGTAAGAATGTTGATGCACAATGCATAAGGGCGTAAACGCGTTTTATATAAAAGTGTATGTACTTCCTATAGCAGTTACGTATTGTGTGCTCGTTCCATACAGAACACTGAACGCAGCCGTCCTATTAAGATGATCTTTGTCGTAAACTAACCGTCGCCTTAAAGGAATTATTCAATGCAAACAAATCTCGCCACAACGTGTACCCGTTCCTTTCGACCATATTCTTTATAGTGGACAAGCCACTTGAAACCTCGTCGAAAATCTTTTCAACAAAGTTGTCTTAAGTAACGCGATCGCTGCTACCATAAATACAAAGTCAGCCACCCGGTTTCACGACGGTGTTAGTGAGTGCAATAGAAGGGCTAAAAAGACTTGCTTTACATAATACGATTGTGCCAGTTTTTTATGCGATCATGTCTCTAGAAGAATATATTTATTTACTAACGTATTCATACGAGTATCCGGATGTATCACATGACAGCTCCCCAGGCTCCTGGCCACCAGAGGTCGTCACTAACGTGCGCCAATCATAACTTACTGACGGTGTATGTCGGCGGAGACAGACTCCATTTTGTCTTTAGTGCAAACGGGTCTATAGTGCTCTGTGAAAGTGTTATTGAAGACAAACAATGGTGCACAGATACCTCCTGATTCTGAAAATTTATATGTGACTATCGGCGATTTCACCAGAGTCCGCTAATTGTCCAAGTTCAGCCCTTTTCTGACATGTCTGTATGAAACCTTAACGTTTCTCAAACGGTATCCCTTTCAGAACTGCAAGTGCTTAAACATGTTTCTAATTTGTTCTCAACATGATCGGTACTGTCGGTACATGCCGTGTTTGCCTCGCTTAGTTGTTGGAGACGAATCCACACACACCAAAACAAACGCAAAACACACGCAAAACACACGCAAAACTTTCATTATATTGAATATTTCTTTAGTTTACGAATGCCCTTCAGTCTACTATTACAATAAAACCACATCATTAGTTTGAAATGTTATATTTGAATTCTTCATTTTGTTGAACACAAGCAATTGACAACAAGAAGATGCGCTCATGGCCTGATGACACATGTCACAGTTTGGACAAAACACGCTCATGTATCACAACACCTGGTATGACTACTGGTTTAAATAGCACTAATCGTATGTATATTCCGTCACGGCTGTCTAAAACAGGTGCGCTCTTTTTCTTACAGATAAAGGGTTTTCATTGTCAATGTTACTGAACCGAGATCTGTGTTTAAGGAGATAAAAAACTGTTTAATGGCACCGTACCAGTATATGTTACAATTATACATACTGCGCATTCAGTGCTAAAAGTTCAATGTATTCCTTCTCTGTATATTATGTATACAATTTAATACGATCTACATAGACAAAGATCAATTTTAATTTATAATCTGTTTTTGTATTTCAATTTAGACACACTTTGTACGCTTTCAACATGTTTCTATTTTGTTCCTTTAGATTTATTATAATATTAAACAATTTACTATATATTTCTACGATTTACTACATGATTTAGCCACTTGCTATATAATATTTAATGTTTTACTGTATTATATAACGAGTTACTGTAATTTATTACTTAACCATTTGCTATAATTTTATGCTCTAGGGTGGAAACTACCAAATAATAAAGTTTATGGTTCCTGGCCTGCAATTGGTAATCTATGTAATTGGGTTTTCTGTTATAAAATTGAGTTTTATATAGCCAATAAATGCATGTAATTTTATTTGACTTGGTACCACTTTAAATAGCAAGTACAGTTTTGCTTGAAACATGTATAGCCCGTGATTTTGTGCGGAAACTGGGGTTCTCATATAAACATCCTGTTATGTCAGAAATGAGATGAACAAGGTCCCATACATTGGCTTAATTTTATGTGTGAGGTGTTGTAGTATTTATTTTTATGGTGCACGTTATTTGTAGCAGTTTTAAGCACATATGTTAACATGGTGGGCTATGGGATTTTATTTGGTATAATGCACCCTCTAATTGTTTTTTTATATACATGTAGTTTATCCATTTACAATAATATGATTTAAACATATCACGATATGCTTTTATTATTTAGCCTGCTATAATTATGTTCTCTTTAGTTTTACTATTTGCTTCAACCATTTAATATACAATGTAATTTGTTAAAAAAATAACCATTTACCAGTCGACATTTAGTGCAATTTGTGTGTTTAAACTTCAAACAATAATATGACAGCTCAAGCTTATTATTGCCAGTTTGACATTATGAAGGTTTTGTCTGGCTTCTATTTGTAAGTCAATAACTCCAAGTAAAGATGTTGACGGCGATCATATTAGTCGTGTATTTAACATGTTTTAGTTGACGAGAACTCCCATGTCCTCACCTTTTCTCTTAAGAAGCAAATATAATTTTGTTAAAACAAAATAGTTTTGCTTATTAAGTGCTTGTGCACCTTTTTTTGGGTTCTATTTTAAACAAGGTATAGCTAATATAGTTTGGCACATTAGGGTATATTTAACTCATAGTTAGCGCTAACCAACGTTTGATCAACGCAATTTTTAATCAGTAGTTAAATTTAACTCATTGTTACTGTTAGGCACTTAACTCAGGGTTAGCGCTAACCTAGGATTCGAATAACCGGGTCCGGTTTTTTAATATTATATTGAGCATGTTGTGACACCCAATAGCCGATGTCTTTTTTCTTGCTGGGGTGTCGTTAAGTAACTGGGGCTCAATTTTACTAATTAAAATAATTTTCCAAAAACGCTCTGTTGCACCTGCAGACAAAGGATTCACTTTAAAACGTAATTAATGGAGATATTTGTATGACATGTAACATTCGCTTTATGTTATAGAATTATATTTTAACGTTTGTTTTATCTTCTCTTCTTAAACCCCGGTTGCGCATAACTCTCTGTATCTTATCGTTACTTGATTGTGCATTTCGCATCAAAAGAGAACCCACCCTCCATATTTGGCTCCTAAAATTTCCACTCTGCTGCATCTCCAGACAATAGCGTGACCGTAGAAATGTTCGAACTAATGAACTACAGATTTCGGCGAAGTGTTCGTATGATGTACAAAAGGCACTTTTAAGTAATATTATGACATTTTGACATTTATGTTGATGTCTATAATCGTATAATAAATGTATGCAATTATGTAGATAAACGAGCACAGTGTTTTCTCTTCTGTTAATACGCAAACAATGTACGTATAACACGTCTGACAGACATCATTGTCACCTGGTCGTATATTCCGCTACAGAATGGTGAGTGATTCTCTTTAATATAGTACATTGTATGTCGACATTCAACGAACATGACTAAGTTCACAAAATTGACATTTGACAATTGTTTATAATGGAAATGTCACTATTTGGAACAAAGGAACCGGTTTTTGCGAATCCACGAGACTATTTGTTAAAAACACATATAATTACAAATTGAGCGGCGATATTTGTTGAAAATCATTATTTAACCTGGGACTACGTTTGAAATATGAATGTTGTTTCAACATTTAATTCGGCAACTACAAATAGATATTGTGCCGTAATGGCCACTCATTTGGGCCGTGACTTTCTAGATGTGTGTTTTGTTTTCTGATTGTGTTTGGAGATGACAACACCGTGCTTGTCATGGCACGACCTCAGCGTGACGAGAATCAACACACCGTCTTATCAACACAACACGAAATCGTGACGACAGCCACACACCGGCTTCAACAAAACGTTTTCATCGTATACGTGCATACGGTGTTGGTGCGAACATTTTACTAACGTCGTTGTTGGACAAATAGTATTTTGACGTGAGAGATGCAACATACATATTTTTAAAGTAAAAACTGATTTTAAGGAACAGACAAATACAAGACCAAAATAAAATCCAAATATACATCGTCGTATTAAAATCAAAATCCATCTTTATGCTTTAAAATCCATAATCAAATGAGGTGAACATTATAATAATTATGCCAAGTCATAGCGACGAATTTTATTATAGACTTCACTGCGCTAACCAAAATTTGTTTAAGACAGGAGCTTCTTTGGATTACGTCTTTTATCGAGATATGACTTTGTCGTATGAGTTCCATTGCAGTGATTCTTAATTAAACAGATCGTTGAGCCTGTTGTGTTATTCGCTCAGATCTACGTTTCCTGGGTAAAGGTGTCCTATAATGATATATCTCTGCATGCAGACGCACTCGCATAGATAGCTATGGTTTCAACTTCAGAATAATGGATTAAATGGAGAAAATAGTTAGTGATGAGCAAATGCCTAGCGTAGTTGCTTGCAGAATGCACAATAGCATGGTTAAACAGTCGTGCAGGCAAATCAATGTGCATCGTGTGCCAAACATTCCTCCCTCGCCGAGAACTGGTGCGCTGTAGTATTCTGTGGGAAACAACTGCACGCCATCGCTTACCTGGCTAAAATGATAATCATTAATTTTGTTGAAAAATGCTCCATATTAAAGACGATCATTTACCGATTTTGACGTAAAAAATGTCTGCTGCATTGTGCCTGTAGACAATAGCACTCATCTTAGAAGTGTTCGAACTCTGCACATGCGCATTTTTGCTAGGTGTTCGGACGGCGTGAAACAAGCAATTTTATGTAATATAATGACATCTTGTTTTATTTTAGAATCATGTACTAAATGTATGCAATTATGTAGTTGAACAAGGATAGTGTTTTCGTTTCTTGAATACTTTTTAACTCGAACCAACGGTTTAATTCGATGATAATTTATACCTTATACTGTATATATATGAGGCTATCACTAAAGATATAATTGTTAATTTTATTTGTATCAAATTAATATTTTAATAAATATTTAGAATACTGTTTACCCCCAACAATATATTACACACAATTTAGTGCTTTTTAACAGTCCGATCGCGGTGTTGTAATATATAATAAGCATATTTGAACATCAGAAATGTAGATATTAAGTACATTTTGAGAAGGTTAGTTCTCTTGCACACATAATAATATACACATTTCCGTGTTATAATGTTAATTCCACAATAATAGGAGGTCGTGTATTTTACAACGCCTTTAATATGGGTTGTTTTTCAGAATATTGTATATCTTTACAAAGCAGTACAAAACGTGTGTGAGCTGACAAAGAGTCCGTGGCTTGGACCATGCCGTTGTCACCCGGTGTTTGAATTGGAAGAATGATTGAAAGCCTAGTGTGTGCTGAATCGTCGCCATTGAACATTCATATCAGCTAATACGGCGCTGAATAGCGTCCACACATACTTCATTCTGTCCGAGTCGTCACCGTGCAGTGCATGGCGTGCCTGCACGTGTTTACCTCACTTGTTACACGGGAGAAAACAACCACGCTGTAAGCAACAGTACAGCGTATCACTTAGTTTGCAAAATCATCATTATAATTATATGAAATAATAAATATTCATATACACACATGTATGAATGTAACATGTTATATATACTAGTAGGCCCTACGTTATGCTTATCAGATTATATTATACATGCACTATCTAGATTTAATTGATTTTATAGTTTAACTTCACGATGCCCCAATGAATGTTTGCCTATTAAATTTTGGTAAAATATAGCATGTATAATTATTATAAGTATAATTTATTAAAACATTTTAAGTTTGTGTTTATTTAATGCCGGTTATATATAATAATTAAAATATGCTGAAAACAATCGGACATTTGAAATTACAGGTATTGATGCCTACACTTGTAGTGCTTGGATAACCAGGCGGGAGTCCATTGGTTAGCTCTTCTGTCTTTGGCACAGGTGAAACAGTCATGTGCATTATGTCCATTGACAGGTATTTCCTGGAATTCGATATCAATGTCTTCTGTTTGTAATCAACAGCTTGGAAAACTGAGAATAAAATAATTGACTTCAACTACTTACCCTGACATGTTCCTTCCCCTGTGGTAGTTTGTCCTTGATCGTCCAGACATTGGTATCCAAGTCCAGAGTCACACTGAATCTGCAATGAATTCTCTGGGCCACAAACCTGTCCATTCAGGGCGGGACAGCATCCACTGGAAGTGCGAGGCCTGTCCCCGGGGCAAGGGCCCTCGGAACAATCTCGACTCCATGAATTTCCACAAACAGCGGAAAGAACCAAGATTGAAAATATGAAAATTCCTCCTGCAAACATAAGTTTTTGTTGAAGATGATTGTATACTACATCCGGAAATAATCTTTCGGCTAGTAACTTTCACAAGAGTTCCTCGTGTCAAAAGTACGAGACTATCCACCCGTCGAGGACTTTATACACCTGACCGCCAATCTTGATTACAAGAACACAGTGAGCCTATGTCGGGGCTTGGTACGAGAAGTGCTGCATATAATAAAGTGATCTCAAATAAACGAATGAAAGGTGATACACCATTGAAGAAAACCGGTTATTTATAGTAACCAGCGTTCAACGTTTCACAGGCAAATGCATGAGGTAGCCGCCTCTATTCTACCAGCTAATGGGCGTGCGTGCGTGCCGTGGGGCGGATTTCATCGAGCCCGACCCATGTGACGAGGAAGCTGCTCCCTGTCCGTGTGTCATGTCGTAACGGCGTGTGTGCTGCGCACATTATACCGCAGCCAGAGCTGTTCGACCGTGCCCTCAGCAGGCGGGACATTTACTTTGGATGTTTGTCTAACAATCGTAGGAAAACAACGAGGAAGAAAGCGTCAAACTTTGGGGATTTAGAGAGTGTGATTTTGTGAAGGAAGACCAAACATTGAACGCAAAACTCACACATTCATTTTTGAAAATTTCCCCAAAACTAACATACAGATGCTTTGGCTCCAAAACTATTCCAAGTGACCAAAGGTAGTTTTGGCCAATGGATCAAGCCTGAGAATCAAATAGGCTTGTTTGAATACCGAAGACTAACACAAGCACGTAAATACCTGTTAAGTCTTACGAATGTAGGAGATCACGCTATAAAAAAACAGATGCCTTTGTGAGATGCTGACGACAAGGCTTTGGATGTTGACTCTCAACTGTCACTCTGCGCTCATCTACGCTATCTTTCATCACGTATTTGGCAAATCGCGCTGTTCTGTTTGTTCACTATTTATCGTAAGTGTTCAGCGTGGTTAGCCAAGTTATCGACGTAGTGGGGGTGGAGGTGAGGTGGGGGGAATGAGAGGTGGGTGGGGTCGGCTTTCTGGTTACCAAAACACCTGCACACCACAACAACAAACCACAAATACCAGTCAAATAAGTATGACAAATCCCTTTGTTGTAGGTATAAATGTTATCTTTCGTCAGCTACAAATGCTCAATATAAGTGCGTGTAGCATTGTAAGATAAGTAGAAATTAATAATTCGTCTGACATCACTGTATTGTTCTAGGCGTGTGTTATTCTATCTCAATTTGAAATGTGTTCGTGATGGGGTGTCGTTAATACTACCTTCACATACACGGATTTTTCTTACGAGTCATTACGGATCGCCAACTCGTAGTCAATCGCAAGCATCC
>JAULBR010094804.1:0-11875 GCA_032355825.1 Melanodrymia aurantiaca
GTTTTTACCATGATCCAGTGCATTGTTTAATCAGTTTTTACCATGATCCAGTGCATTGTTTAATCAGTTTTTACCATGATCCAGTGCATTGTTTAATCAGTTTTTACCATAGTCCAGTGCATTGGTTAATCAGTTTTTACCATGCTCCAGTACATTGTTTCATCAGAGTTTTTATTATACTCCAGTAAGTCTTTTATGTAAATATTTTTCATTTCATTTTTTTTTTGCAGCGGCAGGAATTGAATATCTCCGAAAACTTCAAATCATTCATCGAGATATCAAACCGGGTAACATCATGCGTTTTGTCACAGAAGATGGCAGGTACGAACAACTTCATGTCATTTGATAATCAAACCAATGCATTTTCTAAGAACATTACACTTTTATGGTTCCAAGTGTATGAATTTAAATGTCTTCTATTATTAGGATCTAAGAAATAATATCTTCATATTTCATTCTGTTGTTTCATTGAACTATTTGCATTTTACATGATACATGTAAATTCAATTTCTCAATATCTTGAGACGAAATAGAAATGCTGTACATGAGTGTGTGTGTGTGTGCGTGTGCGTGTGCGTGCACCCATACGTGGGTGGGTGGGTGGATTGTTGGCTGCGTGTGTGTGTGTGTGTGTTTGTGTGCAGTCAAATAATGTGAAAGTAGAAACTTCCTTTTTAATAGTGATCTGTGATACATGTACTTGTTTTTGATTTTTAGATCCATTTATAAGCTAACAGATTTTGGGGCAGCTCGCGAATTGAATGAAGAACAGAATTTCACATCAATGTATGGTACAGAAGAATATCTTGTGAGTTGGTTTTGCTCTTCTATGTGGCCTTTTGAATTGTGTTAAATGTAGTGTTATTTTCCATTGTGATAAATGTTGAAAGGTTTTTTTTTATATTGTGTTAAATGTACTGTTTTTTATATTGTGTTAAATGAGAGTGATTTTCTGAAACTTACGAATAAAAATCGTTGCAATATAATTATGCAAACTTCGGTAAATTTGTTTGCCAAATACAAGTAGTGTCTCTGATTTAAGTTCAAAATCAAATCCAAGCTGTAATTTGTGTTTTAATTGCTTAACAAAAATATGCTAACCCTTTGTTTTAAACCATTAGCCGACAGTCTTAGTAAATTGTTTTACAATTCTAGAGCCCCTATATCCAGACGATTCCTTGTAGATATCAAAGATTGATTGTAGATTTGTTTCTCATAGCACCCTGGGATGTATGAAAAGGCTGTCCTCAGACAGTCGAGTGGCCAACGCTTTGATGCCAAAGTTGATCTTTGGAGTCTTGGTGTTACTTTCTATCATGTTGCCACTGGAAAGCTACCATTTCAACCTTATGGAGGCAGAAACAATAAACAGACAATGTAAGTTTCTATTAATTTATTATACACTCGTGAATCTTAAACCAAAATTATGTTTATTCCCAAATAAAATACAGTAAAACTGGTAACATTCATGACTTTATTATTGTCACAATTTTTAGTAAATGATCAACTAGCAATGAAAATCATTTTTGAGTTGCCAAATTATTTTTTTTCAATGGTTATGATTGTTAGTAATTATTTGTGTGACTATAATTTTCTCAGTTAAATTGCAAATTCCAAAAAAAAAACTCACTCATAACATAGTCGCCAATAATTCCTATTTTACATATTTGATGCACCAGATTTCTAATTCTTTGTATCTTTATTTCTTCTCAGGTTTACTATAACATCCCAGAAAGAGTATGGTGTGATATCAGGAGTGCAGAATTTTCAGAATGGTCCAATAATTTGGAGTCGCGAGTTGCCCCAGACCTGTCAGTTATCAAGGTTCGCAGTTCATCTATTATCAGTGCATATTTGTGAAGGCTAGCATTAAAAACCCTCGCAGCGTTAATGTGAAGAGTGATGTCCCCTGTTTTGTACATCACATGGTGTACAATAATACTTTTGGCCACTTCCTGTAAATATCACTTTTGGGAGTGTTTCCTTTAAACTAGGCTATGATAGTGTAAAGTATTGCTGTTGTAATTGAAGTAATTTCATTTGATTATAAATTTAGATATATAATAACTCAAATTATTATACATCTATAGTTACTATTCCAATCAATATTTGGTAATCTTACATGTATTATATGTTTCTATGAATATTTAGTTAATGTAATCCACAAAATAGCAACCTCACCAAAAATATTCACAACTTTGATGAATAATCTTAAGTAAACATATTTTTCTTATGTGTCCTAGAACAATGTATTAGATTTCCATCCATCCAATAACTTTTGATAAAATAAACAGTTTTGTATGTATTGGATCTACTGTAAATCTACTATGTATTGCGTCATGAAAGTATTGCGAGTGGTCGACAATGGCCAAAACTGTGTGTAGAAAGTATTGCCACTTCAACTTCTAGAGCTGTATTAAGAAAAAGTAACATACTACTGTGTAGAGAAAGTATTGCGATGATTAGTTGATCGCAGTTTTCGCAGTACTTTGTTGCTCGCAAAACTTTCTACATTTACCGTATTCATTTATTTACGGCTAATTTTTAATTATTTGTTTTCAGCGGAATTAAACAGCTTCTTATTCCCCTGCTGGCCGGGCTAATGGAGTGTGATGAATCCCGCTTGATAACCTACGATATTCTCTTCAAATGTGTATATAACATTTCACGCAAGATCACCTTCACCATATTTCATTACACATCATGCACCGAACTAAAAATATTTATTGATAAAAATGAGTCGTAAGTATTTTTTCATCTTTTAATTATAACTAGATTGAGTCATTTTTTAAAATGACGATATCTTTCACATTGTCATAGCTTTCATATTGTTCTGTCTGGAGCATTAAAGAAGAGCTTTAAATAACTCTTCTTCTTTTTAACTGTTTCATCAGTTGATTACTAAATCTCCCAACATACATATATATATAAATTTGATTTGTCGACTGGTTGGAACGGGAAATAACCCAATGGGTCCACTTATGGGTATTGATCCTTTAACACCAGGTGGACGCTCTTGTACTGAGTTATTTTCCGCTCCCAGTATGTAAGGAATTGAAGATGATAAAGTTTTTTTTTTCACTGGCCACCGGGCTTGATGAAAGTATTTGTTTGATATCCCGAGTCAAGAAAAACACTGGCCTCGGACATCGGGTCACTGTATTCTAGAACCTCTGGGCCATAGATCATCATGCATTTACACATATTTTCAGATAAAGCCAGTTGTATAATCCAAGGAGTTAACTGATCTATATTTTTAGGTTATTGAATGAAAACCAAGTTTGATTTATTGTGATAATGTCGGCCACTTTTGATCAGTATTTTCAGGTTTAAATAATGCCTGTTTTCATGGGTTGTATCTTTTCCATACCAGGTTTTCTAAGCTTCAAGATATAGTGGCCTCACAGACAGATATCAGTGCTCGTGATCAGTTACTTTTGATTGACGGAAAACCAATGGAGGATCTTATTGATCAATCAATTAGTGTAGAAAGATATCCTGCCCACATCAGAGAAAGTCACATATTTCTCTTTCAACGTGATCTAAGATTTATTGAATCAGAACGAGTCATTCATCCTGAAATACGTGAGTTTTCACTTTTATATACTAGACCATTTTGTACGACTTCCTTCTCTGGCAATAAAATCACACATCTAATAACGACACTAATAATACTGTGTTGAATTATAAAATATCTCAATCCATGGTTGTCTAGACTACAGTCAAACCTGTTTTAAGCAGCCACCTAAGGGAGTAACAAAAAGTGGCCTTTTAAGACAGGTGGTTACTTAATACAGGTCATAATGCACTAAAATTGATGATTTGGGAGAAAATTATGGTGACCCTTTAATAAAGGTGGCTGCTTAATACAGGTGGCCGCTCAAGCTGGTTTGACTGTACATTTGTAATTTTGTTTTTTTAACTTTTTATATGGACAATACTATATTTATTTATTTTATCATCTGATAATTTTGTATGTCTTGTACAGCTCATATTCCTGAATTCGTCACCTTTGTGGACATGGAGAAGGATTTGAAACTTTCTCACAGCTGTTCCGCTCGAGGGAATTTAATCAAGCGATATACAGATGATACTGTGAGAAAACAGGAGTTTCTCGTCGAAGGATTGTTTTGTATCAGGTAATTATTGGCTTTAATGTATAATAAAATCCTGACAGTTTTCTTTGGTTAAATTTGTTATTAATTCGTAAAGATAACCTTTGATAAGGTTTTGATGACAAAGATATTTGTTCTATTATGCATATGAATTTGTCAGTGTTCAAACCATCTAGAAACCTTTTTGTGTCAATATTAATTTTATATAATGTAAAACCAATGGTTGATATAATTATAAGCAATTTAATAAATTGATATTTTACCATAGATTAAGGACATCTTTTCTTTGTTGGTGTAAGGGCAGACAACTTGCAGTCAATAAATTTGGAGCTTAAACCATGAAATTCCATTTAATACAGACCTAAAATGTTTCACTTCACTTTAATACATGCCTGTCAACCCTCCTGTTATCCACAGAAGTGTCCTGTTATTTCATCATTTCTCCTGCCCTGGGGAAATGACCTTTTTTCTAAGAATACACAAATTGCAATAATGTGAACATTTACAAACATTTTTTACAAAGCATTTGCATGTACTTCCTTTCCTTTTTATTTTACCTGTGTAAATGAGGCATGCAAGCCCTCTGACCATTAATATAATTATGTCAATCTTTTTCAAAATTTGAACAATTTTCAAAAGTGGGCAAGGGTTAAAAGCCAAGTTTGGATTGCTTTTCATTAAAACCGCACAGTTAATCAATGTTTTATGTTAGAATTAGAAGGAGAGGGATGGGTTTCGAATATAATGGATTATGAAAAACAATGACATTTATGTGGGTTTTATCAATTTTATACACTGATTCTTTTATAATTATTTCTATCATTTACATTTACGTTACCATTTTTCACAATAGGCGATGTGTATTTTTATGCTGTGATGTCATTAAACATCCATTCATTCCATTCCTTTTTCTTTCGAACTAGCTATAACACTGATGTCACCAAAATGCATGAGTTTTCCAGGTTAAATAAGTGTTTCAAAACTTTTGTTTCAAGTAAGATATACATTTGTTGTGTGAATTTTTTTCTCAGATCCTATATCAAGACAAGATTAGATAACTCTGAACACAGTTTTAGAGCAACCGAGCAGATTATGAAGGAATCGAGAAAGCGCTTTGATTCGTTCCACTTCATGTTAAAAACTATCAAGCTACTGTGTGACCGACTGAATTACACGAACCCACAACTGGACGAGATAGGTCAGGAAAAGACTCAAGATGCAGTACTCACAAAGGTTTGTAATCGCAATGGCAATATCAGGATTTATACTTCGTGTCTGAACATTTGTAGTATGTTTTTCATAGACAACTTCAGTTTCATTTAACGTAGAGAAAAAAGGTAAACATTTTTGAAAATAAAAAACAAATCCTATTTTTGTATCCAAATTATATAACTTTAGGTTTAACAAATAAAAATATTGTAATGCAAATACATATAAAAAATCTTCAGAAAAAGCCATCGTCTGCAAAGAAACTACTTAATACTTTCATTGTATAATGTGAAACATTGCATTTATTCTCTATAGTTTTTAGTGATACAGTCCCATTATGTCAGTAGGTCTCTCAGCTCATTCAAGCATTCAGTTGTATGATGTATCATAATGATATTAATCATATCATTTGATCTTGTGCTCTGTCTATAGTCACTGACCATAGACAATATTACTATCAGTTTATTTCTACTGCTTGATTTAGCTTCTTTTTGTGTTTGTATGAACTAAAAAGCTGCAAGAATGTTCATTAGATACACTTGGAAACCACGTTTAGCATAAATGGTCTCTAATGAGCATTCTTGGTGCATACTACATATATTTATTTAAATAAAAATATGGTCCTTCTTATTGAACCTTTTAAGCCACAAACACAATGTCATAACTGTGTTTAGCCCTTATTAATGTTTATTAACATTAATGTTCTATATTTTCATTAATGTTTAAGTAATGGCTATTATTTGTAGGCACAGGAAAGAATGAGTGAAATCCTGCTGTATAGGACTGCTCTTGTTGTGAAAGTAAAAGAAAATTGTGAACAGCAAAATGAGTGGTGTGTTAGATGTAAAGAAAATGGCTGGTGAGTATGGACATAATAAATTTTTTATTATTGAAGACTTGTCTCTAAGTTTTTGCTGCAATATTCAGTATTGTATTGAGATAGAATAGGATATAAAAGTACCTCAATCTGACAACTATCGCACCTGTCACAGTGGTTAAAGCATCAGGCGTAAGACTGGTAGGTACTGGGTTCGAATCTGGTATACCGATAACCACTTGAAAATTCTTCTCTCTGCCTTCTGTCCTGGACACGCAATCCCGCCTCCTGGATTGCATACCCAGGACAGCGTGCTTCAACCTTAATTAGATATAGGCACGTAAATTGTTATTCTGTATCCGCATGTGTCTGCTTCTCTTTGTTCTAGAAATACCTGGTTGAAAGCATTTTTCTTTTATCCTGTTTGGTTATGACTCATATTATAATCTTTCTGATTCAGCTTTTTGAAAATCGGCCATTACCTGACAATAATAAATAATATCCAGAGTCGTTTCCGCCGAGACAAGAATGTGAAGACTCAGATGACATCTCATGATGAACATGTTCACCAGTGTGAAAGGTAAGGAGCACCAAACCATATCGAATGATTTCCCATTAATCTGGCAGAGTAGACCATATTATGCTGTATACAACCCCAGCTCTAAAGAGTTTTTACACATTTTATACAATAGTAAAATTAGTAATTTGTGTTTGAATACAAATTTTGGTACTTAGATAATAATACTTTGTGTAAATTAATACTCTTTGAAAATTTTTGTTTGAAAACTTACCCAATTTTTTAGATATTGACCCAAAACAATTCTTCATAAAGAGTTCTGCAATCACAGCTGTAACAATTTGATATTTAGTTACATACTTGACATGGTTATATCAAGAGTTCAATTTATGAAACTAAATTCAACATGGCTGTGTTCACTTCTAAATTACTGCAATGAGAATGAGTATTTAATTATGTAATAATAAATTTGATATTATTTAAATACCAATAATTATTGGTTTTATTTGTATTCACAGACAAAAGCTGCAGGAACAGTGTGTTGCTATGACATCCATTCTACAAGACCACTGCTTCCGTAATCTGGAAATAATGTACAAGGAAGGAATACAATATTTGTGGTAAATATATTGTAGATCTTTTTGAAGTTTAATTATTTTTTTCAATCTTTTGACTTAATTTAAGTCTGTATTCTTTTATTAACACCAGAGAACCAATAGTCTGATTGCCTTTAGATTGAAAATATTAATAATTAAATATTATTATAATTTTATATATATTTTTTTACATTGGCACTGCACAGGTGACTGGATAAAAATAAGTTCTTAAATTCTTTATACTTAGAAAAATAAAACGATTACACTTTTAAAAGGAAAATACGCAATGAATATTAGACAGCCTAGTGTAGACTTACGGGAACAAGCCCCCACCCGATTTTCCAAAAAGGGACTTTAGAAAAATGGTCGAGATTATACCCTGTTATAATTCTCAAACATTATTTGTGTTTCCGTTTTTACCTGCCATTTAGTTTGTTGTAGTTGTGATCATTATCTTTTCATGTCTACGGTTACAGCTTGCTCGGGAAGAACTTCAACCGGTGTACAAAGATTGAAAAAAATATTGAAAGTGTTGTTGAATGTCAAGAGATGTTAAGTTCACGTTTGGATAAGGTACTTTTATTTTACTCTTAGTACATACATGTATGTTAACAGTCACTAATAGCAGTCACTAATATCGGACCGGAGCGGGACATAGCGCCGAGGTAGAATGTCTGCCTGTGGTGGGATTGGTCGATGTGTTTCTAGTGGAATCATTAAATAAAACAAACTTTACTTTAACTTTAATATCAGACGTGTTAACCTTGCACTGTGATATAAAAGAAGATTTGGTCTCCATTACTTCGCCGTGGCACCGTCTGTATGGTAACATCGAAGTCGCCTTGCAAAAAATAGATGCCACTATCTTTGCTGTGACATGTTTGCGCAACCAGTGATCCATGACTGATTCATCAAAGGCTGTCGGGGGGGGGAAAAATGCTCATAAAAGATTCCTTGCTGTTATTCAAAGAAGAGTAGCCTATGTGGCAGCAGAGGGTTTCCTCTGACCAAGTGTCAACATAACCGTCCTTTTGCCATACAATTACCGCTGATTATTAATCAATGTGTTCCAGTTGTGTCGTTAAACAAAGAACCTTTATCTTTTTGTGTTACAGACGGAAGTGAAATGTCGAACAGTGATGATGAGCCTGCAGTCGAGCCTCCCAGACTCGGGTTACAGTTCAGACCATGTTGTAAGACCCACGGCCACTGGATATGCTGAAGGGGGATTTGATGGAGATAGGGATGGAGTCAGTTCACTTAAATCAGATGATTTTTCATCCAGGTTATTATTTTATTTTTATTTTTTTGTGTGTAAAATTTGATATTTTAGCATTGTTATGCCTCAACATATTAATTGATCAGCAGCTATTTATTCATTTTAGGTTCTAACATGTGCTAAATGTGACACATGGGCATCAGATGGGTTATCAAACTTCCCGCAAAGCAGCTTCTTTAATGTCCCTGTCTTATAATATTTGTCATGGACTCTCAATATTATGAGAAAACTGGAATCCTTTCCAATTCTATTATCATAATTGATCATCACACCCTTTATGTTGAAAACAAATAGAGATATTGGCTGACATTATACTCGGGTATGAAATGTTATCGGAATTGTCGGACAACCTATAAGTTCCGGTATTTATTAATGTCATTAAACAAACAAACTTTATCATTTTTTTATCTGAGCTTGTATTTTATTTTCAGTTTGCGAGAAATCCGTGAGGACAGCGAATCAATAGCAAATATGGTTGTTGAGAACTCCGAAATGATACATAAGTGAGTTGGAAGAGTTTTTATTATGTAGTTTAATTATACTTTGGCCACAGAACAATTACATTTGTTATTCTTACATGTACTTCTTTTATTTTGAAAATATGTGAATTGAAACTTACTTTTCAATCCTTTAACATCTTTTACGGTACTAAAGCAAACTTCTGGACTTCTATAAATGCACTGGATATACAAATATGAACATTCTGAACCATTAATAGTACCTAAGTAGTTCATAATTTGATCTTTGAAAACAGGCTGCATGTAGGTAAGTCGCATTATCATTAGGTTAACTACATTGTAGGCATTGTCCCTTTAAATAGATTATGATATAATTTCATTCTTACAATGAATCTGTCAGTTTTTTATTGCAATTATATAGTTATAGACCTCTTCTGGTCTTCTTATGCATACAATAGTGAGTGTCCATGAGAAAAACATTTACTAAATTTATGCTTATAAGAGAATAGTGATTTATATGCTATTGTCTCAATGACAAAAATGATAGGTTCACTTTATGAAAATTATGTTGTCATCTTTCCCTACAGATTGGAAGAATTTGGATTATACAGCACTGGGTCACTCTCGAAGAAATTGGATAAAACCTGAGCAATCCTGACAAAACTAGTTGTATTACATCACTGTGGAGAATGCGCAGCTATTCGTTGAGTGTGTTGTTGGTTCATGTTGATGGTGTTAGGTTCGGTTGTCAACGTGACAAGTGTGTTTGTTGCCAAGAGTAATTCACCTGGGTTTTAAACCGGAACAATATGGAACTGACAGAACATGCAGGTTTACTCATTGTTGACTATAGAATGGATTTGGCATAGACTGGTATCTGGATTAGACTGGTGTCGTTGTAATCAGAGCTTTGTAGTTGTATAGCACTATTGTGTGAACATGGAGCTAATTGTTTGCAATCAGATGTGGTGTGCTTGATATGGTTGTAAACTCAATTAATAGTGTTTTGATAAATATGATCTCCTTTTGTTGAATTTGTCCACCGCACTGTTATATAAAACTCGTTTCACGTGTTGATTATTCATCTAACAACATTGGACATGGAGATGTGTTCTAGTGTGTTATTTTTTCTATGGGAATGTTCTATTCTGCAATGTATATAAACTGTCATGGTTTTGTATATATAATATACACACATACAATAAAAAAAACTCTTTCTATTCCTAAGTTGCTTTTAGGTAAACATTTTTTTATCTACATTCCATAAATTCCTTTTTATTTTTTCGACTTTTTTCTTCTTTTTCAATGGGATTTGTAACGGTTTATGTTCACTGTGTACTATGTAAGAAAAAGACACATTCAGGACTTGATTTAATGTTTAAATCTCACAAATTTAACATAATATTATATTCACAGGTTATAACACAAGCAAAGCATGCTGTATTGTAAAATATGTCCGAGGTCAAATATAAATCCAATGCATGGCATGCATTGGTCATGCTGGTGATTTGACCCTTTTCAGTCCCGCCTATTGCAGCATTCTACCAGTCAGCAGTAGGTGCACACTAGCAGGATATGAGTCATTCAGATACACATGACTGTTAACTCTCCGTCCTGAGGCGGATTTCCGTAGTGAGACAAATGGTGCAAATTTGTTTGTATGTTAAATAAATGGAAAATCGCTCTGCAGTTTTCAGTTTCTGTTTTGTCTGCCTTGGACCTTATAAAATTTCAGTTGCACTTTTTCACTTTTGTTAACAGCCATGCATACAACTTCACTTACTGGCCTTTATTCAAATCTAATGTTGACTGAACCATACTTGCAACAAATTTGTGTTGACATGAATGATTTTGGAAAAATTGTCCTATAATTATACCCATTGATAAAAGAAAACTAACGTTTTGAATTATTGTACTATTTTATAAGGACCTGAATGTGGCTTTGTGCCATTTTGTTATGTCTTTGTCAGCAATGCATTTTATTATACACCCATTTGAGAGAATACTATTGGCAATTTATGGTATATATGACGATGTACAACATATGTTAGAGATTGTTTAAATAACATCCCATTACATCACTAGTTTGAATAAATTGGTTTGCAAGACTTGAAAAAAAAGGATATGTAAAAGAAACAGAGTACTACCGGGTACACTTGTCTATTAAATACCATTTATCTTATGACTCATTTAAAAATGTATCCCACACGCTTTTGCTTGTTGGGCTTTATGTTGATCATAATCTCAATGTGAGCAAGCATATTGACTATTTGTTTACAAATTATATCGTAACTAGCCGTTTAACCTCCGACCACAAGCTTCTCAGGTGAGCGTTCTTTCACGGAGTGTTATGTTGTATATTATAATATATGATTATTACATGCAACCTAACTACTATTGCGGTACACCTAAAATAACTAGCCTACCTTTCTTTTCAGTGTGCAATTGAAAATACAGTCAAATCTGTCTTAAGCAGCCACCAAAGGTAGTAACAAAAAGTGGCCTCTTAAGCCAGGTGGCCTCTTAAGCCAGGTGGCTGCTTAATACAGGTCGTAATGCACTGATTGATCATTTGGTGGAATATTAAGGTGACTCCTTAAGACAAGTGGCTGCTTAATACAGGTGGCTGCTCAGGCAGATTTGACTGTATGTTCAAATGTCCCTTATGTTTACAAAAGCATTTATTGTAGCTGTAGGCCCATTCTCCACTAAGTGTGCATTTCAAAAATAGAAACATAGAAAAATGAAGTTTGTAGTATAACGACCATTGTTTGTTATTTTGATAGATACATGTGTTAATGAACGGAGCCTGATGGGGTTGCACCTTGGACACCATACTTTGTAAAATAATTGCATGTGTATGACAACACCCATTATGGTAAAC
>JAULBR010094825.1:0-11873 GCA_032355825.1 Melanodrymia aurantiaca
TAGACAGAAACAAAAGATACAAACACAAAGTTAGTTTAATGACACCACTGGAATACATTAATTAATAATCAACATCACCTATTAGAAAAGATAATAGTGATTAAAATGTGATGTATTTAACAACATCACTGGAACACATTAATTAATAACCATTGGATTAGTATTATTAAATTGTTGTTTAACGACGCTCCAGCACGAAAAAACGACATCGGCTAAAAACACCAATGGAACTTATTGATCAATAATCATTGGCAATTAGGTGTTTAATGCATGGTAATTATGATCCATGATCTCAGATGAAACTCACTGCCCTATGAGACGCGTTTGCAGATGATACAAAAGATGAATATCTATAAAGTAAGACACATTACCAACAACATTTTGGATTAAATAATTACTTTAATAAGCACATTACAGGATTCAGTTTAAAAATATAATCAAAATATCTTAATACATGATGGTTGCTATTACCATGACTATAACAATATTTTTAATATTTATTTAGAAATTGATTTAGTAGTTAATTGATTTCTTCACATTTTGTGTAAAGCTCTAATTTTTCAATTTCTCAAACTGTATTTCGACTCTTACCAAGCTTTTGTAGAACATGTAAGCAGCAAACTTCCCGAGCCGATCATAGCTCCAGTGACCATGAACTAACAGCAGACGTACAAGAAAACTGAATCTAGCAATAGCAAAGTCTGATGACATGACCGCTTGCATTCCTTCCTGACCAGATATTCCAATACCAACATCTGCTGTCTGAATCATACTCACATCGTTGGCCCCATCTCCTGAAAAATGCAGAGAATCAAATGTAATTACATATCATAAAATGTCATGTAAATAACATTTAAGAAAAAGATCCTGCAGGACTCACAGAATTGCAATCAATTCTCCGGGAGAACTATTTTATCTGCTAACTAGGTACATAAGCAAGGGAATCATTGGGAGGGAGGGTTTTGATGAATAACTCCATTGAAAACAAATGCTTAAAAAATATTATTAAAAAACCCAAAAACCAACCCTATTGAGAATCTAGTCAACAAGCATGCTAACAGACCAAGGAAAGTAACATTCCATGGAAATACGACAATTTACATTAACTTCTTTAAGAACTGGACCGAAGTTTTGCAATTCATATAAAATAGAGAATTGTGCAATATGTTAAAACAATAAAGTGAAATTTTGTTTTATAATCACTTACTATTTAAGTAACATAAAATAAATAATAGAAAGATAATAGATTTAAGGGAGATGCACTATTTTTCTGGACATTATAGTGACAACAATTATAAACACAATTACTTACCAATAGCTAGGGTCAACTTTTTTAAGTGGTCCCGAACTAACTTAACAACATTACCCTGCAAGAAAAAAGGAATAATAGTATCAAAATATTTTTGAGATATATTTCTTTTCTCACAATACTTATACTGGAACATACTGCAAATACCTTTGCATGCAAGTATACAACAAAAATCACCTAGGTTGATGAATATTTATGATGATAGAAAAAGATTTATCAAATCTATTTTGTTACTTATTAACATGCAAAATTTGAGTTGAAATCATCCATTAAAAGTTTAAAGAATAGAGAATATGTTATATCAAATGTTTCATTTGAATAAATTCTCCATTTAAAAAAAAACCCAGAGGTAGACTGCTATGACTTTCCATTATTTGGCACAGTACACATTGCAAAGTTAATGTCTGAATCTGTTACCTTCTGTATTGGTGTTGCTCGACAGCACATTACAGAATTACACTTTTGGCTGAGTGCAAGGAACTGTTTCTCCAAGTCCTGATGCAAAGCAAAGGCGAGAGTCTTTCCATCTATGATCAGGGCGTATTCATTATTGCTAGTTTCCTGTGTGATCTGATCCAGATGATGGTTTATTAGAGTCTTAGCTTCCTCCTAAAAATAAAATACTTACAGATGTAATTCTAACAGTTGTCATTGTTTGATAAATAAAACATGCTGTTATTGTCGTATCTTGTAAAATCTGCAGTTCTTGCTGTAACGTTGTGTGATCACTGCCAATAATACAACATCCTTTAAGAATGTAAAACACAAACAACCAAAATTCTAATACATGTACAACAATATCATCTGCGGAAGGTCAATGCAATTTAAACAAATCCCTTAGCCTTTTTGTAATACAAATTTAGTATACAGAAACATATATAAAATTTTAATCTGCGTTACTGATACACACATAGGCCTACATATATAATTTTTCTATGTTTGTATTGTAAAAACATTTTCTTGATACAGTTACGTAAAAAGAAGAGAGGGAATAATACTAACCTCAGTTGCTGCATTAAGAAGGATCATTTCTTGTTTCTGATCAATAAGCTGAGACGCATATGCTATCTGGATGGCCGTCTCCTGTTTGTCGCCGGTCAGGACCCAGATGTTGATTCCTGCCTCTCGCAATGTCGCAATGCTCTCTGGGACACCTTCCTGTAACTTGTCTTCAATACCTGTTGCACCTGAAGTAGAGATTTTATACTTGTAAACACTTCATTGTAATTTGCACACACAAAAGCATGTACCGTACACAAAGATACAAGCAACGTTTATTTATGCAAGTTTTTACTTTCACGTCGATGAATGCTTCCGACAATTTAAAGATTAAGCTAAGGAAGAGCATTTGTGGACAGATTTGAGCGAGCGATAAAGATAAAGTTTGTTCCTTTAACGACACCTCTAGAACATATTGATTATTGGTCATCTGTTATTAGATGTCAAACGCACGGTTATATTGACACATGGTCACAGAGGAAACCCGCTGTCACTCTACATAGTCTACTCTTACCGAAAAACAGCAACCCGCTGTCACTCTACATAGTCTACTCTTACCGAAAAACAGCAAGAGGTCTTTTATGTGCACTATCCCATAGACAGGATAACACACCATTGAATTTGAGAAACCAGTCGTGTATCACTGGCTTGAATGGAAAATAGCACATAAAATATTTTGTGCTGTGGAGGATCGATCCCTTGACCCATCCCGCTACAGGCAGAAATTCTACCTCTAGACTACATCCCGCCAATTGGGGGGAGACAGACAAGGATGTATGTGGTGGATGGTTGTATGAACGGAGAGATTTAGTTATAGAGGTATGGATGGAAACAGATGCAATGAAGTACAATTGCAAAACAAGGAAGCAACATAGAAAACAGATTCTATGAATGCTAAGTTACTTGCTTGAACGACATTAACATATTAATATATATTATTATTATTATATTTGTGTTTAACAACACACCAGCACGAAAAAAAGATATCTATCACAACTTAAACTTTCTCAAAGGATTTATTTAAAGAAATGATATTACTGTATTTGACTTACCAAGTAAATCTAGATCTTGCTCAATCCTACATACAGATTCCATTATTAACTGCTCCCGGTCCTCAATGGCGGCTTCAGCTTCCTTGTGCTGTTTCAACCAGTGCCGGTATTCTTCAGCAGTCAGGACCTGCAGACAGAAATTATAAACACAAGTTATTTTCAGTAAACACAGTTTACTTTTCAATACTTAGCCTAATACTTTTACTTCTAATTTTCACATTTAAATCATTCAAGTATTTACCATTTGATTAACACTGCATAGTTGATGCTTTCATTTTGTGCTTGAGTGTTATTAAATATTCATTCACGTATGCTTTCTTACCCTCTTGGCCATGCACAGTGTCCGCAACCCTCTCACTGCATAGCTTGTCAGGTGCTCCAATGTCTTCTGCATTTGGAACTTATGTTCACCATCTGGAATTACACATGACAGACGTTAACAGAAAAAAGACCAAGGATTGGGACTTTGTGTCCTTGTACAAAATTTTGATAAAATAGTTATTACATTACATAATGTAAATTCTTTTTTTTTGATTCAGTTGTATCTCAATGACTCAGGTTATGAGGTACTAGAAGCATTTGTATTCTGTATGTAGCAAAAATAGAAAATAAACTATTTATATAAAAAATAATTTTTTCGGAAGTGCTATCTTTTATTCTCCTCAAAATATCCTGGAAAATATCAGCACTGAGCTTTAAAAAGTGATAACATTACCATCATAGTTTTTATGTAGACGTTCAAGTATAGCTGAGTCAGCTCCCTTTGTGAAAAGAGTAATTTCCCCTGATGTGGGATGCTTGATTATTACAGACATGCGTTTGCGAAAAGCGTCAAACTGAAGGACTTTCAAAACATCGAAGTCAACTTGTCCCTCAGCTGAAAAATATAAAACAAACCAATTACATTTTCACACAATGTTTTTTCAAATAAATCAGTCACTAATACCATTAATACAGGCTTCGTCTGTACTGGTGAATTAAAACAGATGCCTTGGACGAAACTGCTGAGTCAGTTTATACATGGGAAAAAGTAAAAATTATTAAAATAATAGATATTTATCTCCAATCATATCACAGGCATCAATCACAACGGTGTTCGACTATTTAAAAGTAATGAAAAAAAAGAAAAATGTCCAGTATATGATGGTTTTTCAGTGTAATTCTTTAGAATTTTCTGGATAAATCTAGGACTATATTATATGGAGAAGTGACTTGCCCCTCCTACCCTTGAGAGGGAGAAGTTTCAAACCAGAGGGCGACTTGAACATACAAATTACAAAACAATCAACCAAAGAAAATACATTTTCCAGCCATGTTATGGCTAAAATGGCATCATGTACATATCAGAATGAACTTTAAGCTTTCTTATACCAGTTAAGAAATTACAATGGAGGTTGTACAATTGTTTTAAAAGCAAAAAAAATAGCCTCACCGCACCAACTAGATGTTTTCTCAGCAAATTAAGGAAATTCCCTAGATCGATCTGGAAGTAACTAAATCTATTAAATTCTGATTTTTACTAAAACAAACCTGGTAAATATACAGCCACTTTTTCTGGAGACCTTTGAACAAGACAGCATCCATAGGCACCCGCTGCTTTGACGAGCGCCAACTCGTCAGGACTTTCTGCTTCATATCGCATCTTTGATGAGGAATCGGACATGTAAGAACTGGAACGGCCAGAAATGCTACCTTCAGATGGAGTTGCCAGGTCACCATTCTCACAAGGATTTAGCGAAACCTGTGATGACCGTATTTTAAATTTTGAAGGCGTGCCGATCGATGATTCAGATAGACGACTCTTACGTTCACGTGCTTGATTGGATTGAATTTTGTCAATAAGGTCATCTTCAATTAACCCACTGGCATCCATCTGCAAAAAGAAATATATACTGTAAACCATATTAATATTGCGAAGTTTTGTGTGTGTGTGAATACGCCCCTAAGTGCATGTTTGTGACGTTTAAATTTCGCAAACGACTATAAGATGGTAAATTATGCTTGCTTATAAATTTTGCGTATTCAGATTGGGCACTAACTACGCAAAAAATTAAACACACGCGAAATGTTCGCGGTTTACAGTATGTAAACCTATACTGACTACAACATATTTTACTATTCATACTTTATATTATATTTATAAATCTGCTTCTTTTAAATGATATATAGATATTAAAACAAAATTTGAACTAATTTCAAAAACTCAAAATATTATAAAATGTTAACAGTTGTCAATATTTTCCAGCTAAACCAAACCGTATGCTAGGTGAAGGAATAATGTTTGAAAAATAAATTGACTTTTGAGGTAAATTGTTTTAAGATGAAAAAAAAACCCATAAAGATTATCATACATTATCTTTATGTGCATGATGGGTCACTACTACTGTGTTGCACACAGCCATCAGAAGGAAAAACTCTTGTACACGTTTGACATGTTCTGGGATCACAAGCTCCACACTGTCAAGACTTCTTAAACACATGTTCGACATTTCACGCTGGAGTGCCGGCTCCAAGTTCAGGTTATCAGGCATCTGAAACGAATCACATACAGTTAGTTTGATTAGTCATAGATTCAGTGCATGTGGGTTTTTGTGTTTAGTATCAGTCATTGAATAAATGCCATGAGTGGAAAGATTGAATACAGAATGATGTGATGTCTCAAAGTAGACAGAGTATCGGACGCTGAAGAAGAAGAAGAAAAAGAAGAAGAAGACGAAGAGTACAGATGTTTGACACTTTTCACTCATCTCTGCACAAGTAAGAGTGGGTAAATAATGTACCTGTATTGATGCGATTTCATTCCAGTTTATGAATACTCACTAGTGACAGGAAATACATGTAGCTGTATGTTCATGTTTGATGATTGGTTATGCATAACTAACTGACGATCGTAGATAATTGGTTGGCTACAGTTCAGACCTAAAATAGCTTCATTTTCTTAAAGTGGCTTAATTTTTTTAAAATGATTAATTTTTCTTGTACCAAAGATGGTTTATACATGAAGAAAAACACAACATACTTGTTGTATGGTGCCAACAAAAAACAAATAAAATTTGTTTAATATATATATTTCTAAAAAGATGATTGATTATAGTATTACATGATTGATGATTATAACTGGTAAGGCAAACAATCACTCATTGATTACAATCGATTAATGGAAGACCAGTAATACTCACAGAACTGGTTCTGCTCATCGAAGCAAATGATCTTCTGCTGCCATCGTAACTGTCTTCAGACTCACTCTGACCTGTAAAACAAAGTGTAATACATTGACAGACAAATCTTAGTGGATCAAAGAAACCTATAACAAAATAATAATAAAGAAAATGCACACATAATTCCAGGCAAGGTTATGAAATTAATGTGATTATATCAACGTAAAAAATATGACATATTTTTCAGATTTTCTTCAGATTGCTTGTGTGATAATACACACAAAGAAAACAGACCAATACCAGGATGATAATTGTTCATCACTTTCATACTGTTACAAGTACATTACTCATTGATCCAAGTAAAAACAAATAACAAGTTAACTGCCAAAACACTTGCTAAGGATACATTAATTTTATGAGGTCCAAGGCAGACAAAACAGAAACCGAAAACGGCTGAGCGATTTTCCATTTATTTAACACACACAAAAAAAAGCACAATTTCTCTCATGACGGAAATCCGTCTCAGGACGGATAGTTAACAGCCATGTGCCTATGTTACCTGGTAAGTGAGGATAGTCTACTCCACCGATGGTGCAACTCTTAAACTCCATCTTGTTTTCGGTCAACGTTCCAGTTTTATCAGAAAATATGTACTGAATTTGTCCGAGATCTTCTGTAATGTTGAGAGCCCGACATTCAATGCGCTTGTTTGACTCTTCATGGTAGACTTCAAGATCTTGGTTTATAAAATAGATCTGCCCCAGTTTGACCAGCTCAACTGATACGTAGAGGGGAAGGGGTATCACAGCCTGAAAACAAATACAGTCTAGATTTAAGAACAAACACCTCAAAATAAATAAACAATTACCAAATATTTTATATGATATAGAGATAAAGGTAGTGGAATAAAAAAATGTTCATTAATTTTCTTCAAATTATATATAATTCCATGAAAAGTTTTACTGCAACTTTCCATATGTGAATACATGTCCATGGTACCTTCTGTGAGACTATTTCAATCATGATCTACAAGCAATAAATAGGAAATTGCTCTGTGTGTTGAAACATTATGTAATTAGTCAAAATAAGAAGTGTCAAAGATGTGGATTCAACTTTATATCCGAGATAGAATTATGTTTGCTGGACAAATAAAATATTTGCCCTTAACCAAGTGATATCATGATTAGAACATTATATTCATAGGTATTAACAAAAGACTTTGAGTGACTGAAAATTATTAAAATTTCAAGTTTTGATCCTCTATTTACAGTGTATACATACATAAAACTACATTACATAAAAAAGAAAAGAAAAAACACTTTTAGAATTTCTTCCACGATTGAATTCAATCTCCTGACTGACGGTTAACACCCATGTATATTTACTAGTTACATTTTAACTGAGACAAAATTATCATAAAAATTTCTTTTAAGCGTTGACAGTAATTACAATTAGCTCGGTAATGTGTGATCTTACCTGAAATATGATGATGTAAGTCCAGAACACAATAAAACCCTGGTACAGTGGGCTATATTGGTCTAAATCTCCAAAAGGGATAAATGGGACTAGATTTGTATTATCAGTCAACTTATCGTAAGTGTTCAACCAAATTCCACTACCTGAAAATAGAAAATTTTCAAGTAATAAATTAGCATAAAGATAAAAAAATTACAATAAAATGAGTAATAATGAAGGCTGTAAATTGTCGCGATTTAAAAAAACCCTATCAAGTTGCAAAATATAATTTGAAACAAAAATTGTTGTCTTTTTAATGGATACTATAGCATTCAAGTATTCACATGATTGTAAATTTCATAAATTACAAAACAAAAATTAAAAACACTGAAATAATACCAGTTTTAATATACTAAACTATTAAAATAGCTTAATAAAAAATAAATCCTGATCTACACAAGATATAATACATGTAATGTTCTTGTACTAACCTATAGCACAGAAGAAACAGAGGAAGAGGAGCAGGATGACACACCACATAACATCACGGTTCAACTTCCGCTCCAGCTTACTCCTTTTGTACCGAGGACCTCGGTTATTCAACATTGCCTTCGTCTCATGACCTGCACAACAAAATATATACATGCGTACAGGTCATACTGCATTAGGTGGGGGAAAAAACAAAAGATAAATATGGTTTAAATATTTTATTTCAATGTAAAAAGAAAGAAAAGGGGATTGATAAACAATCCAAACATTAACATATTTTAATTGGTCAATAAAGTTATGACATAATTAATATTATTTTAGAACGAAAAAGGTTTGATCACATTGCAAATGTCAACTTATGTATGGAAAAACATCTGTGACGTTGTTCACTTTTGTTATGTTAACGAAGGTTTCTCTACATTGGTTATCTGTAGACGAAGCTGTAATGATTAAATTGCAGGAGATCAATGGACTAATAAAAGTAATTTATTAATATAGTAAAATTAGCTAAAAGTAATTTTAAAATAACTAACCAGCATAGATAACTATTCCCTCGACATAGTCTGTGTTTCTGATAATACATCCACGAAGCAGCAAGTTGTCATGGCTTAATGGAATTTTTTCACCAATTTCTTGAACTCTGCAGTAAAAATAAGGTATAATAAAATCATGTAGTTGTCAACATGAAATAATATTGAAATTCACAAAACACTTACAATTTTTATTATCTGAGTAGACTGTGTCTATTACAAAATGAAAGTTTAAAATATAAAAATATATTTAATTCCACTTTTTAATTACACCTTTTTGTCATGAATTCCCATTTGAAAAAATAATTATAATGCTCTTTTTATTATGCTCCCCTTCTTTATTTGGAAGGCTAGGTATGCCCTAGATATAAAGAAAAAAGAAATGAAGAGAAAGAAGAAGGTAAACATAAATAACGACAGAACCACATAATATTAACTGAAAAATATGTCCAAAAATTATGGACATTGATTTTAATTAAAATATTGTTTGCAAAAGCAGAAATTAGCATATTCAAAACCATAGAGCTCTATTTAATAGACCACAATGATTCCTTTCCAGACATCATGCACATATCAAATTTTGTTTCTAAATTATGTTAAAAGATAAGCCCTCAATGACGTGAATGAATACTATATATTTTTACTGGAAAAATCAGTGTTACTTACATTTGGCCTCGGAACTTATAGATTTCTGAATTTGGTAATTCCACCTGCAGTTTATGATGAAACTGGGTTGGTTCAAAGTTTTCATGCTATTGAAAAAATGTATCCATAATTAAAACAATAGTCATAAAATTCAACACTACATACATGTACATTTACTATACCATAATTATACATGTATATACATTTTTAAAGATACATTTCAGGACAGTTATTTCACTATAAACCGGTACATAATTACATGTACATGTACTATCAGTTTAATACAAATGTTTGGATTCTTCCATTTTGTGTGACATTATGCAAAATTCTGTCTCATATTCTTCTTCGCTCGATTACCGGGTCACTAATGTGAAATGGCTTCTGCACACGTGCATTGTAATAGAGAGATTGATTTAATACAATAATAGTTTACCTCGTTCAATTTACTATCGCAATCAACAAACAATAGTTTATAGCTTTACCAATTTTATTAGTGAAGAGATGAAATCTACGCTGTAGGCAGATGTTGATTTTCAGCGGGTGTTTTGACAGTTGCAACAGTCTACTAGTACATTTGTACAGGCGTAACTGTGACAACTCTGCTGCTTATTTAGGTATGTATTGATAACTGCACATAATTTAATATGTTACTATGATAATTGTCAACATTAAGCACTCGGTATAAAAATATTAATTTTTACTAGTTTTCCCTCATTTTAGAGATTTTGGTTAGTGTTGAGTATGTGTTTACTAAACACAATTCTTCCACAGTCAATGGTTTTTCATGGTACATGTATATGTATTTTTATGATTATGAAACATACACTATTGACTATATTTGGAAATGTAATGTTTTGACACCAGCTTATGATGAAAATAGTATGTATATAATGATTGACAACCTTGAATGGCTTCAAACCATCAAGAACGTAATGCAGAACTGACAAATCAGAGGTTACAAACTTACCTGACTATGCACACCAGTAATAATTTGACGTTGCTTGAGATTGTTTTCACCATCAAGATTAGAAGTCTCGATGTGACAAATTCCAATGGAGTCGCTTGACCTCACCAACAAGATGTCTGCCGGTATCGTTTCATTGCAGGCGAGATGGACAAAATCTCCAGCATGAACATTGGAGAAAGTGGTTCTGATGAATTTTTTTTCTGTCCTATAAATAGATAGCAATAAATTATGTAGTGGATAATGCTTCAGGCTGGTAGATACTGGGTTCGAATCCCATTCGTGACATATGGGATTTTTAATCTCAGTACCAACTCCAACCCAGAGTGCTCCGCAAGGCTCAATGTGTAGGTGTACTTCCACTTACACCGATCAGTGTCCACAACTTGTTCAACAAAGGCCCTGGTATGTACAGTCCTGTCTATGGGAAACTGCATATATAAGATCCCTTGCTACTTATCAATTCGGAGTAGCGGGTTTCATCTATCATACTAACACTAACGTCTGTCCTGGACAGGCAGTTGAGGCAGCTGGACTGTGTGACCATGACAGACGTAACTGAACCTTAATTGGATATAAGCACGTAAATAAGTTATAACTAACTAAATTATGCGACATTAATACACTGATAGATGGATAATATATATAATATTAATACAAATGTACATCATTATATTATTTTCTTTATTTGTTAAAATCAAAATGAGTGACTGTGTATATTTATAGTATCCTGCAAAATATGTTCTAACTGACAAGCTGTGTGACATCAGTAAATCATGTGATGTGGTGTGATGGAATGAAGAAGTAAACTACCATTAAATGGTCCATACTATTTTAATCAGACACACAAGGTTGAATGCAACATCTACAGAAGGTCATATTCAACCAGTTACTACTCAGTGGGTTTTTATCAATTATATATAGCGGACAATATCACTTTCTTGGGTCCATAAAACATGATATTGCCCGCAATATACGGTCCATAATTGTTTTATTACATAATATTAATTTCAAAGAGTCTCATTTTCAATACTGTTATATTTTCAACAGTACTGACGACCTTAAAAGTACTGTGTCGAGTGGCGTCACCCATGTAATAGGATATTGTACTCTATTTGGGACAATAAAATGCTTGCTAAATTTTAGATGTGGCTGTTTAAAGCATTTTTACTGCACGTTTATAATATATACATTGTACTACATACATACATACATACATACATACATACATACATACATACATACATACATACATACATACATACATACATA
>JAULBR010094836.1:0-11870 GCA_032355825.1 Melanodrymia aurantiaca
GTAAGGGTTTTGTTTAACAAAATTCGGTTGCGGGCCAGTCAAAAGTTGTACGGGCCAGTCAAAGTGTTGCTGTGACTTGCCCGGTTGGCCGGTCAAAAAAAATCCCAAGTGCATACCCTGCTAGGTAGCATGAACTTTGTGATAGAAAATAGGAAAACAGAGATGTATTTCACGGCTGTCGAATGCATCAGTCATTGGTTTGACACATGTGTCCAGGTGGCACCGGAATTAATCAAAATACATCGACTGGTACATTACATCTACTGGTACTGCAGGAAAACACAATTTTATTTAACAGCATTGAATTAGCAAGTACAATATATGTTTTAGGGAAATGGGACTAATTGATTCAGTTTACTGCCACCTTCTCAAGCATGTCTTGTGTTTTAAGGCCAGTGATTACTCGACATCACCCTTGTGATTTATTTTTTTAGCATTTATGCATAGAAAATGCATTTCAGACACTTCAACGAACAAACTGAAGGATGTTGAAAGTTTAGTTATGCTGTTAGTACACCCATATTTCAGGCTAAACCTTTACATTACAATCAACATAAAACTAGCTCCCCAAACCGCCAATAATTTAATATATGTGAGCTGTTTTTCACTCTCTTCCATATATATCAAACAGCAATGCATCAATTCATGTATAGGTGGCATGTCTAAGTCTTGCTCGACACGATTCCTCAAGATTACATTTTCACATACTGTAGGAGCATTTAGAAACACAGTGCTGGGATTGAGATGCATTTTAGAGGTTAGAATGCTCACTTAAGGATTAATCCTCTATCTTAAGTAGACCATTAGAATTGCTTATTTTCTATGTTACATCCATTACATGGTCCATGAATGGTACATCAAATATTGTCTTAAATTGCTTACTGCGAGTGTGAGAAAGTTTGCTGCATCTTCTGAGACCATTAGTTGAAATATTTGTGGCATTGTGTTTCTGAGTCCATGTGTCAAAATCTCAGTGTTCTCTATATGTAAGAAAAAATTTGAGCAGATCTACCAGTATGCCTTTACCGATCTCCTCAATGGACCAGTTACAGGGTTGGACTAATCCCATACCCGAACACCTGGGGCTACCGGATTTAGCCATTTATGCCAATGTCTTGCGCCGAAAAATTCACTACAAAAACTAGAAGTGCTCAAGCAAAATCTTTTTGAAATATCGCAAAGCATAAACAGTTTATTTACTGCACTGCTCAGTTAACAAATTAACTTGACAATTCAGAAGGCTGCACAGAGGAACACTGACAAAAATAAAACAAACATGGTAGCCTGAGTCAGTTTTCGGTAGCCAAAACACTTCGGGCTATGGCTAAAGTCAAGCCATGCCTGTAGAGAAAAAGAATCTGCTAATTACCTACAAAATACTACAGATATTCTTATCAGTAAGACTAGGCTGTTCAAATACTAAATAATACAAGGAAAATGCATGTTTGTGTCAGATAAGAAATCAATGCTGGATATGAAAACATGAATACAATGTTGAAAAGTTCTTATATATTAATGAATGCATGCTGTTGTAAAGAGAAGTTTAGCAATATAATATTGTCACAAGCAATTGACATAAATAGTAAAATGTACCTTTGCTTGTGTGGACAATATACACCGTTATATATAAGTTACCACAGAGAACACTAGCAACAAATGCAAATGGAATCGGTCACTTATATTGGCGTCAAACATTTCCACTCTGTAGACAACAGAACTGTTCGAACTCTGCAAATCCAATTTTTGTCAAAGTATTCTTACAACATGTAGCACTAGCAAGCAATTTTACATGACATGTTTCACGCTTGATCATATAATAAATGTATGCAATTATTTAGATAACTATGGAAAGTGTTGTCTTTTCTGGTAACATAAAGTTTAGTTGGATACCACTCGCTTCATTTCATCATTATATGATTATGCTTTTCGTGAAAAATGATGACTAATCAATCCCCTTTAAGTAATTGTGTATGAACTGTTCATGCCAACGTGTGTGTGTGTGTGTGTATATATGAAACACCATGTTAAATACATTTGTAGAATGTGTCACCAAATGATATTGCATGTGTGACAGCTGCCAGCAGTTTTTATATTTATACGATTACATGTATTTATTATATAAAATTTATCCAAACATATCTGTTATGTGTGTATACCATTTTATTACTGTTTTTTTTAAGTATCAATAACTGTATTATAATTTTGTTTTGCTATTTGCATTTAAATAGAAATAATAAACTTTAAAATCATATACATAAATCTATGAGAGTCGGTGATATGTAAATTGATTGATTTCACTACAAGTATAAAACTACAGTTGATGCACCAATGATACCAGATCACTTGACAGGAAAAGGATGCGTGCAAATCGCACTGGTTGTTTCAATTTTAATGAATATATAATATTTTTGGAACAACCAATCTTTTCTGTATTTCATGCATACCAAAAACATTAGTAATACTGTATTACGTTTGGTAAAAAATGCCAAATGAAAAGTAAACAACACTTTAACCCGTAGTAATTAATGAGAAAGAAAGGATAACCATCATAAGGCTAAAAGTTAAATTGCGATCATCTCAAATAGTAGCTAGACGTCGTGGTGCTTGACATCAGTTAATAAATAATTAGTTGGCGCCAAATGTTTCATTCTGCTGCATCGCCAGGCAATAGCGTAATCTTAGAAATGTTGGAATTAATTAGTTACAGCTTTGTTGAATTATTCTATTATTTTATGTACTATAATGACATTTTAAATGTATGCAATTACATGTATGTGGATAAACAAGGACAATGTTTTTGCTTCTGTTTATATGCAATTGCAAATGAATTTGTGTGTAACCTGTTCCACATTGTTGTCACATGATCACACTTTTTGCCCCAAATTGAAGACGTACGCCACTATAGCATCATAGCAGCCTAATGGGATGTCTCCGGACATTTCAAATAACCCATTGTGATTTGATCTGTTTTAAATTGAACATTCATTATCTCGACCATAAAAGGGGATTTTGCTATTTTTATAACTGTTGTTGATATGCTTTTGCAAAATAACAGATATCTCATGACTAATAGAAATATACAAATCACTCAATAATATCGAAAATGCAAAGCACTGCGATTGATGGAATTAAATACATTGGTTAAAAATGGTTCAATACCTACATGTAAGCATAATTAAAATCTCATCCAAAGGTCTCTGTGGATCGATGTGATTCCATTTTTATAGTACAGTGAAACCCCTCTAAACCGAACACACTTGGTACCGAGTAAAATGTTCGGTTTAGAGGGGTGTTCTCTTTACTCAGGGCTCACTCTGGACAAGAATTTCTTTTAGCCAATTTTCCCAAAATTGTTGTAATGTTCCAAAAAATATTTAAAAAGGGGCTAATTTATACAAAATATTGTTAGCCAATTACCAAAATGTTTAGCCAATCTTGTCAAAATTTAGCCATTGGCTAATTTGGCTACCTACAGGGTGAGCCCTGCATTATGACCTGTATTAAACGGCCACCTGTCTTAAGAGGCCATTTTTAGTTTCACCCTTAGGTGGCTGCTTAAGACAGGTTTGACTGTACATGTATGTAATTAATATACATCATTTTGATGTTTCTTTTTGTTACTTGTAGCGACAACCAAATCCAGATTGGAGCAAATCAGATTTATTGCGATTACTTGGTTACTTGGAAGGTGAACTTCAAGGCAGAGATATCACCATAGCTACTCTGAGGGTAACATATTTGAATAAATTTCAATATACATGTATAAGAAAAACTTATAAATATTTCTGAAATATTATTAAGTAATTTTTGTCAATGTTTCACAGTGTTGTGTACAGACATGTTTGAGTGGTAGGGAAAAGTTAGAGGGAGAGAGTTATTATGATCATTAAATTACAAAAATATAGGAGCACTTGATCAATAATATAAGCCAGGCAAAAATCTTAAATTTTGTATTGGTGCCAGGCATTTTTGCACAGTGGTGGGTAATTTTTATGAAATGTTACACTTCTAATGAATAAATACACAACATCAGTAAAAAAAATTAATTCACCGTCACGATCACTATTGTATTTTTTTTAAATATTGAACACATTCTTGTACTATTTTGTTAAATTTGTAGGCAGAAAAAGCGAAAAATTTATTGTTCCAAGCTAAATATGGTCGCTTTGGTTTGGGTGATCCGTTCATTGCTCTACAGAGGGATTCGGATAACATGAAGGACAACAGCTTTGATGAACCGGCCATCAAATCCATGTATGACAACCAGCTAGCACAGTTGGAAAATCTCATTGCTACCCAGAGAAAAGCTCAACTAAAAATGAGGGAACAATTGGGTTCAGCTGAGAAACGCTACCATAAGGTAACTGTTATGGTTGAGTAAAATCTAGGACACACACGTCCAAATTTTAAAAATAAGTTGTGAATACCTTTTATGTGTTATTAACCTAAGAGCAAATTCATAAGTGTATGTAATATTATGTATATCAAGGGGAGGTAACAATATATTATACCTTGTTGACTATTTTTTCCAATATGCCTGATGTCCATATCTTCTGTTTATGCAAATCATGGACAATCTAGATTATAGTTTAAATAAATATATATTCTTTGTTCGTCAGTAATTTGTCATATTTATTTGTACTAGGGTTTTATTAAATACTTGATGGAATTTTCCTTCCATTTGAGGTCCAAATTATTTTATTGGTTTCATATTTGTTCATTGATTTATTAACTTTCTTTTCACCTGTTTTAGGTTATTTCTGAATTAGAAGATGAAAAACGTAAGCATGCACAGGACACAGCTCAAGGCGATGATGTCACGTATATGTTGGAAAAAGAACGTGAAAGACTGAAACAAGAGGTTTGTTCACGTTGTGCTCTGTATTGTCAGAAATATT
This sequence comes from Melanodrymia aurantiaca, assembly GCA_032355825.1. Classification (NCBI taxonomy): domain Eukaryota; kingdom Metazoa; phylum Mollusca; class Gastropoda; order Neomphalida; family Peltospiridae; genus Melanodrymia; species Melanodrymia aurantiaca. The sequence goes on from JAULBR010094836.1 coordinate 4,899, forward strand.
TAGACCATTTTGCACATATGTAATAATTCATAGCTGTTCACACATTGAAGAGATACCCGAAATACAATGTACAGTCAATTCAGTTATTCAGTATGCTTGCTATCAGACAAGTTTGATGACGTCACTATAATTCTGGATGTCTCATACTAATGATACTTTTTTACTTCCATTTGTTTGCACATTGTACTGTATTATCGTAGGTTTTTTTCTCTTCTATTTAGCTCTGTAAAAGTTTACCCACATTTTTATTTTCAGATTGATTTTGAAAAAGGACAAGTAAAACGAATGGAAAAAGACTTAAAAAAAACACTCGCTAGTTTAGAGGATGAGCGTGCAAACTCCTCAAAACACAAAAAGGTTGCACTTATGTTGATCAAAGAACGCAAAAAGTTAATGGAACGAATGCTTCACGAAAAGAATAAAAGTGTTCATGTTGAACAAATTCTGGGTGAAGAGAAAGACAAGATGATCAACATGGCAGAAGGACTCGTACAAGAGAGCAAAAAGTCGTTGAAAATGGAAGCAGCTATGGAGAAACAGATTAGTGAATTTGACATTGAGAGAGAGCAACTGCGAAACAAACTATCTCGTGAAGAACAGCGTAACAAAGACCTGCAGTGTCAAGTGAGCTCACTCACACAACACATAGATGACTTGCAGAAACACCTCCACACTGTCGAGAAGTCTGTTCCCCATAATACTTTACAGAGCATCGAAATCAAATCTAGTGCATCTCCTGTCCGAGGTCTTGGCAGCAGCGCTGGGGCCGCTCCATCAGGGTCGAAACTCTCGCCAAAGTCTGTAAAAGCAGGAACAGTGGAAGGCCGTAGTTCGGACTCTCCTGATAGAGACTATAATTATAGATCTGCAGATGTTTATTTAAAAAAACCTGCAAACTATAGTAGTCCGTCTTCTCCAACGTCGTTTGACAGAATCGATCCAAAACATGATCAACGTGTTGCTCCAGTTGGAGCATCGTATGTAGAAAGGTCGCCGGACGGAAGCCCTACACACCGGGTGCACATCGCCCAGGGTTCTAGTGCTACTGTTGTGACACCAGGTGGTGGAAAGATCTCGTTTCATGTTGGACAAAGTGCTGGTGGTGGTGGTGGTGGTTCACCTCGTAAGGTTGCACCCGCTGGTCGGGGAGTGCCCCCACCATTGCCTCCTAATAAACCTGTTCTTAATCCAGCAACGTCAGGGCCAAAACCTGTTCTCCCACCTAAAGTGGGTGTTGCTCCCACAAAGGACCATGTTAGTGTATCAGGACAGGAAGCTGGGGACCAGCATAGACCTGTTAACCCTCTTAAGTCTGTACAAATTCCTGTCAATGTGGTAGGTGGGCAACCCACCGCGTCGGGGAGTCGATCCTCATCACGGGACACTTCGCCAATGAGGAAAACAGCACAGGTTTGTGTTAATGCAAAATGAAGGGAGGCTCTGGCATGGCCAGTTTTGTTGCAATATACACTCACATATATGTATATACCTATATATATACCTGTCTATACCCTAATCTATGTGCAATGTTTACCTTTTTTCCCCCAATAGCCTTGAATAAATGTTTTGCAATAAAGACCAGCTTGTGTGAAATCCTTGAGAGAGTTGTGGGTTTATAACTTCTCTGCTATGCTACAATTACTATTGCTGCCTTCCTCTCCCTTCATTTTAGAATCTGGTGAGGGGTTATGAGTTTCTTTTTTGTTTGTTTTATTTCCACACATTTGTTTACTTTCTTGCACTTTTGATATATCTTTTCTGCTTAATACATTATTGCAGGCACATTTATATCATAACAAAATCATTCTATTCTTCTTGGAGGTACCAAAAAGGTTTACAAGTATATTTTGAAATTTTGCATTAATGTTTACATTTCAAATTTAGTGTTTTGATTATCTTCAAATATATATTTTAAAAAGATAATCTAGATATTATGTGTTTAGCAGTGGTGAACACTGTACTAACATCTTTAAATTTATAAATAGTTTCAAATAATGTAGCATTTTTATGAATACATGCAAGTATTTCCAATTAAAATGGAGTGGAATCTAGCTAAATGTAGGTGGTTAGAGTGTCTGCCTGAGTTGTGTGTAGTCGAACGATCGGGCATCCTCGGGTTAGTGGTTAGAAACGTTGGCTATTTTCTCATTCCAAGTGTGATTAACGACTGGTACATCAAAGGCTGTAGTATCTATCCTGTGTGGGAAAACGTGTTTATTAGATCCCTTGCTGCTAATAAAAAACGAGTAGCCTATTGGGCCAGTATTCAGGATTCTCCAAGAGGTAGTTTTTTTTTAAAGAAAAATTGGAACTTCAATAGAAAAAATTTAATTTGTTCATGTGAGTGACCTAATATGTAGGTGCTTCTTAACAAGTGTTTCTCCTGGCGGTTTGTTCGAAACCTCCCCCTGGCACCGTCCACCTAAATATAGGCCTGCAGCTATGTGCCGAGACTCATTAGTTTTATGTTTGACATTCAATATAGCAGATGATGTGCTCTAGCAGTGTCATTGAATAAACTTTATTTGTCCAAATAAATTTCTTATCTCTTTCAACACCTGCACCAGATCCATTGCTGCTTTAAACTACTGGTCAGATTATTCAGTTTATCTAGAGTTATAAACTAAATTAGGACTACATGTGTAAAAATTATCTGATTCAGACGGTTGTGTAGACCATGTGCACTGATGTGTCGCGAATATTCAATGAGTTACAAGTAGTAAACTGAGTGATGGTAACATTCTGATCCGAGTGTCTGACTTGGCCAACATTGCACGACATGACTTGTGTGTACATGACTTGTGTGTACGTGTTCATGTGTAGCTATTCTGCTTGATGTTAATAGTTTCACTTATAAATGGCTTCCTTAGCGCTTGCTACCGGGTATACACTACAACATGATTGTCTCTTCGTTGTGTTTGCTTGCTTGCTTGCTTTTTATGCTTTTAGCAAAATGGAAATGTTTTTTCTGTTCCATTTCTATCAGTAATATCGCTAACTTTCTTGCATGAAAGTAATTAACCTATTTTATTTAGTTTGATTAATTTTCAGTTCAGCATGCAATTAGTGATTATATTTGATGTCATTTTATTGAATCTCACTGTTGCTACATGTATTTCTATGTGTTCTAGTTTGTCTTAATCTTAAATTTTAAATATTCATTATGCATGAAATAATTATCTAAATATTAAAAATAAATTTGAAGTATACAAGAGAGCAAAAATTTTAGGCATATTTCAGAAATTGTCCTACCCACAAAATCGGCCATTTTTGGTTTTTTTGGGGGTATCCAATAATAAATAGCTTTACTTGATGTTACTAATTTAAATAACTTACGACTAAAATTGTACTCTTTTGAAACCACATAGTAGTTCAAATAAACTACAATTCTTAATGTAAATTACATATCCATGGTAAATGTATTAAATTATTTACAAATTTAATCAAAAGAATTAAGTACCGGGTACGTCTGCAATATTTAATATTTCTTTTCTTGGAATTCCCAACTTGACTTGTTATATTTGTTTTGGTTCCATATGAGTGATATTGCATATACATGTATACTCTCATCCCTGATCAAGGAGCCACATGTGTTAGGGGCCAGCTTGGTGTTTACCCAGATCATCCATCTTTGTGCACTATGACCTGTATCAAGCAACCACTTGTCTTAAGAGACTACCTTTCTATTTTCCTAGATCATCCATCTTAATGCAATATGACCTGTATTAAGCAATCACTTGTCTTAAGAGATTACCTTTCTATTTTCCTAGATCATCCATCTTAATGCAATATGACCTGTATTAAGCAACCACTAGTTAACTTGTCTTTAGGGAACAGTCCGTTACTTTCTTGAGTGTTTGCATAATAGAGGTTTCGCTGTATTGTTAATAAATGATTTTGGTCAACTTTAATGCCTTGTTGTGTCAGGATGAAACGATATACAGAAGGCGAGGATCCACAGTGAGTTCTGTTAGGAGTTTGGCAGAGAAGTTTGAGCAGGCTTCATCACACTTGGAGGGATATTCTACAATGTGTCGGGCTCAGTGCACTCAGGTCAGCATATCTCGATGATGGCTTGTAGGTGGTAGACGTTTCTTTATCCTGTGTGGTTTTGCAGTTGGTTTTGAATATCTAGTCATATTGTGTTGCAGTGGCCATTTTCCTTCTTATTTTCATCTGTCATTTGTGGTTTGTAGTGCTACAGTGACAGCCAGACTTGAGTTACATGTACAGTAGTTGAAAAGGTTTTAGATAGTTTTCCCTGTTTTCCATTTTCCCCAGCTAAGTCTGAATTCTTGGACAGTTTGTAATGGCATTGATTGAAATGTTGATACTGTGACAATATTGAATATTATTTGAAGACGGGTGTTTTTGTTGAGTTTGAGATGTTTGGTGTAGTTTGCAAACACATGCAGTTTGTACTTGTAAGTTGTTTGTATTTTAATTAGAATTCTTTACGGTAAGTGTTACATAATGTTTTGTTTTTAGCTTACCTGTACCTAGAGCTTTAGATAGTCCAATGTGAAACCTCGCAGTGGTGTCCTGTGAATAATATGATTATTGGTCTGAATTTCTAATCCAAGATTGATGTCATGCTGTCATTTGTGTGTTAAGTTTCTTACTCTGCTTTCCCTGCTCTCGATCACAAAGTTATGCACCAAATGTTTCCACTCTGCTGCATCTCCAGACAATAGCATGACTGTAGAAATGATGGGTGCTGTCTTTTATGGTAGACATTCAGAAACCATTTCATAACATTTGTCTGATGAAATACCCTATGACCTATTTTACTCGTTTTCATCGTTTCGATGAAGACCACCAGTGAGTCAGGATACACTTACATTTGCAAACACCTGGTATCATCATGGCTTTGGCTATGATTCTTTTACCTATCTCGACTGTCAAGTCTGGTTTGTGGCAGGGCAATAAAGTTTGCCAAGTTAGTAAATATCTCGCTGCCATGGTTTTTTGTTTTATTGAAGAGCTAAGAAGGCATGAGAAAATGTATCTGTTTTCTTTGTGGTACAGATTTCAGTAATGTACATTTGTCATACCTGTCAACTCGTGCATACCAAAATTTCTTGGTCGTGAATTAGAAAATGTGTTAACACAAAAATTACTGTGGACTAACTTTTACTTTTTTTTTTTTTACCATGGCTGTTAATCAATTAATATACATGACATTGTATACATCTGTATTATTCAACTACTTAAATTCATTATTTACACTATACAACTTAATACTACGTCATATAGGCTTTTGCCTGTTGGCGAATCCCAAACTGCTTATATGACGGTAATAAATATTGTTTAAACTAATACTACATCATCAATTCCAATCTGTGTAGTTCCAGATTTATTTTTTAAAGGTTGAAATAAGTCAAGTTGGGAAGTATACTGAATTTGTTAAATACATTAAAATGTGTTTAATATCTACATGTATTTGGATGTCAAAAAGTTTGTGAAATTGAAGTCTTACGTGATCGGGAAGTAATTGCTTGCAAGCAATTGTTAATGTCACTAACATTCATGAACAATTGTGTCATAGCCTAGTTGTTTGCATGAATTATAAGATATTCTTTGTAACAGTCTGCATGCAACTAAGTCTTGATTAGAATACGATAAAAAATGTCAACTTTTGTTTGAAAATAGATTCAGTTACCGGTACGTTAATTTTAATTTAAATTTCATATTTAAAAAAAGTAATATATTCTAACCCAGAGTGAGTATTGGTTAAAATTATAATTTAAAGTGTACTTTTTCTTTTTAAATGTGTGGTTACTTAATACATTTACCTGCATAATGTAATTTCCTTGTTTAAAAAGCTTTTATTTTGTGTGTCTATGTAGTTACATTGTTGTTTTATAACACATCTCACATTAGCTTACAGTTACCGATTTTATTTTCAAGCTGCCATACTAAAAACTATGCACATTGTTATAAAAATTATTTTGTGGGGATTTTGTGTTTTATATCTGTGATTGTGTATATGTATGTGTTATAATGCAAGGGATTAAGTCACTTTTTATTATTGAGGACATCTTTCAAATACATATTTAAAAAAGAAATGTGTTTTGAAATTACATGGACCACAGACCATACATGTAATAATTTTTGTTTTAAATGTTATATTAATTAACAGAAAAACTTCATATATGCAAAGAAAAACCATTATTAAAAAAACGAACAATCATGAAAACTGATCTTTAGGAGTCTGCATAATCAAGGTCTCAAGAACTGTTGGGGCCTGGAGTAAAATAACAGCCAATGTTGATGGCGACCATCATTAACATGATCACCGTTTTGTACAATGATTCTGGCTGTATATAATTTCATTAAATTTGTAAGTGATGGTACAAATGTGTGTCATCACCAGATTTGGGGGGAAATTATGTTTTAATGGTAGCCCACAGTCCACTGGGCTACCACACATCAACATGGTAGCCCAGCATCACATTCAGGCAGGCCCAGATGTGAAAAAAGTTTATTATATACCGATACTTATACAAGTTAATATAAAAATACAAGTGGCTGAAAAAGTATCAGAAATACTTATGATACAAAGCTTTATTGATATATGCACATGCTAAAGCGGTAGCCCAGGAGCAAAATCCGGTAGCCGCGTCTGCTGGGCATAGGTTTTATCCAACCCTGTCATAACTGTCACTTTCAAATTTGCTGTGATGTCGCACAAGATGATACTTATCATTGTCGGTCAATCCTTTAACATTGTATTTTGCTGGAAACCTTTTGTATTAATTACAGTGGTTGACAATTCCAGTTTCTAGCATATCGGCTGTTAATATAGGTGAGACTGACATCAGAAAGGCAAAAAAATAATTAAATATTATAAATACTGTCACCTTTAACTAATGAGGTTCACAAGCTATACTCGGTATTTCCTTTACCAGTTTTGTTTTCATTGCAATTTTTTCCTTGCATTTTAACACCTTAATTTTGCACTTGCATGCT
>JAULBR010094847.1:0-11868 GCA_032355825.1 Melanodrymia aurantiaca
GTGTGTGTGTGTGTGTGTGTGTGTGTGTGTGTGTGTGTGTGTGTGTGTGTGTGTGTGTGTGTGTGTGTGTGTGTACGAGGTCAACACTCCACATAAATTATATAACGTATTGCGTCACGGCCCAGTTTTCCGGGCAATCTGAACAATTTTGAAGTTGATGCTACTGATCTTGTGTACTTAGATAGTATCAACCTTTTTAAACAGGAGAGCAATAAATCTGTGTATCCTGTGCAAATAGCAAAATATCACATAATATACAGTATACATGCTTCATTTATTTATTAGTGATTCATTATTAATACAATGGTCCTAGCTACTAGTCCGAGAATACCCTGTTTTGATTGACAAGAGTCTAGTTGGACATTGTGTTGGTTAAACGACACTCTTACACAACGTAAGTCAGAGTATTCTCTAACTAGGATCCTACACGTTGAAATTATTCAAACCATATTTAATAGTGGTTAAAACGTATCTTAGTGAGCTCATGCCATTACACATAAACATTATATAATTTTAACATTTGCAAATAATATGTATTTATACACTTATCTCAAAAGGCCTATGGGACATTTTAATAAAGTCAAAATTATATAATTATACATGTACACAAAGCTAACCTAAAACAAAGTTGGAGTATTGAAGAAGTAGAAGGGAAGAGAGATGTAAGAATCGTATACTAAATTTACAAGTACCCGTGGTCAATCTTCTACCTTTATAAACAAAAACTCTTTAAAATTAAAAAGTTTTTAGTTTGTACCATTATTAGGCTAATATTCGTGTTTTATACTCACACTTGTCAGGCATTTCACCCGGCATCTACCAATCGTCACGAATCCGGATTTCTCCGCCGATGACGCAACAATGCTTGAGAATGTCCATAATAGTGTCAAAACACAACACAACAGGTATCCTCCGTGCATCGTAAACGAGTTACCACACACACTGTACAGCAAAACACTCAATAGTGACACTACAAAACTTGCTAAATGGCTACTAAGTAACTCCTTCCACTTTGTCAATATATCCTTCAAGTGATCTCTGCAAAACTTATTACGATCGTCTTGTTCCGACTTTTAGCCGAGATCCCGTGCCGAAGTACTCCCATGCGTATCTGCTCGAGGAATTGGCAATGTTTCTTTCAACTTGAGCGACCCCGACGCGTCTATTTCGCACGAAGCGTGCCCAGTTACCGATTGGTTCTCGACACGGCTTCTGACAGGAGCGATTCTTCTGCCACCGAGCACTTCTCACCGTAAGAAGCTGTGACGTCTACACGAGTGAGTACCTGCAGAGATAATGACAGCATATAACTAATGGTTTAATAGACAATTAGTACTATAGGTCAACACTATTTCCCATACAGTTTTCAATCCAGTGGCGGATCCACTATTTTAGAGGGTCAACAGTATTATGAGTGCACGAAAAAAAATTTAAACATTTTTTGTTTGTTGGGAGAAAAAAAAGAGGATTTGAGGATGTCGTGGATCCACTTCAACTCCACGTCTTTCACACTTCTCAATGGCACCACCTGTAATTAGTAACCTGCACTCCAAATCAGTGTCTAATCATCAGGTAAATGAACAATCTTAACTACCGGGTATATGAGGATAGCTGTTTCCCTTAAAACTGACAATAACCTACCTATGCATATCGAATCATGTTGTCGTCGCCGTGAATAAACAAAATCAAAGAAATTGAGTATTGTTTCAATAATTTCTTTCGGGATTCTCCGTGTCTGACGAAATATCTCTTGAACTATGTCATGTACCGATGCACGGTTTAGAATAATTATGATAACCACTTTATCGTTAACATTTGCCTTGATCAGATTAACCCTAACATATTAGACATTGGCGATTTCTTACTTAATTTATGTTGCAATCACTACGTCGGATAAACACTTGCGTCTTTTGAACGTTCGCTAACACCTACAGTGTCTTAACTGACATCAGTTGATTTCCTTAAACTAAAGAACTCAATGCTAATATGTTTACCTCAGAAAGTTCACAGTTATTCCAGTACAATGGAGGTGAGCATTGACACTATAGTGCGAAACATGGCAGTGATTTAATGCCATCCCGTGCACCAAGACGCATTTTAGATTAGTGAACGAAAGCACATCCGAGCAATTGTGAATTCAGTGCAACAGTGTGTACGGTTCTTGTCCCTGATCAAAGCACCGCCATCCGGTTAATAATTAAGACAACAATCAGGGTAATATCCCACACTGTTGGTCAATATTGATTTCAATCTACGCGTCATTGATTTCTTTCTGTTATTTATAATCTAAACGAGGGGTAAGTAGACATTCGTTAGCAGACCGAGTCCATGCAACATTCAGTCTATCACTATATTTAACGTCTTGTTTATTTTTACTTTAAATACTTTTATAACAATGTTATATACTGAGTAATTATATAATAATTATTGTCTTCGAACCATTGTTGTCTTTCAACTGAGTAAACGTTGTCCTTCAACCATTTAAAGATATATAAAACTTTAAAAAACGTTGTGTATAAAATAGTTGTTTCAAGACGTATATAACTATAGCGTAAAACCATTTGGATACGTTTTAAACAACGAGTCATAAGATAAATGGAATCTGACGGGAACGTGCGCAGTATAATATAGTCCGCATAATTATACAATCAATAACGCGTTTAATAATAACACTGTCTACGTGACCTAACTTTCACCGACAACGAAATATATATATGAAAATCAACAGAAAATTAGGCACGTATACCACATGGAAGAGCGGGGTGTAGCTCAGCGGTAGAGCGTCCGCCTGCAGCTCCATGGGTTATTTCCCGTTCCAGCCAGTGATCCATGACTGATCTATCGAAGGCCGTGGTGTGTGCTATCCTATCTGTGGGAAAGTTTACATAAGATATCCCTTGCTATTATTCGCAGAAGAGTACCATATTTTTTTTTCTGGTGTCAAGCGATTTAATAGTAATAATACAAACATTCGTTGTTCGCGATTCGGAAGGAACTTGAGCGATTACCAGGCGTCTCATGCAACCAGTAATTGCTGGCATCTTACATCTTAGAGGGTAGAAAATACCAAAATTAAAGTTCCGGATCATGGTTTGAGGTAAACCCAACTTTTAATAGCGTACTTAATTGTGCCTGGTCTGCAGTTGGTAATTTAATTTTATTTCATCTGGTACCACTTTAAGTTTAACAAGTACAGTCTTGCTTGAAACATGTATGGGGTACTTGCTAAAATTAGCTGGTGATTTTAGGCCAAAACGGGGTTCCCATCATTATAAATATTCGATTATCTTAATTTTATGTGTGAGGTATAATTGTAGTACGGTTGTCTTGTACCTCGACGCCAGAGCAACAAATGATCAACTTCTTGATCACGCACACCTTTTCGAAAAATGATTTCCAATATTCATGCTCATGTAACATAATCAAAAATACAATATAATAATAATTATGATTTCTGTAATGGTGTAAATGAGACCAGATGTGAAAAAATTTCACCGATTAAAATATGAACTACAAAAATAATGTCTACGGCATTGTTTGGAATAGTTTAAAAATCGGTGATATTAACGGACCTAATCGTGTAGTTTGTATTTGTGTTTTCAATTAGCAAAATGTGTTAATTTATGGAAAGACGACTTTCTGGGCTTTAATAAGTCTGCATACAATTTTATTTCCTCAATATGGATCTACGATCTATTTCGAAAATTGTTTTGACACAGCACACTATAATTAATCACGCTAAGAACTATTAATAAAAAACACCTATGTATCAATCAATGAATGCACGTACCTGGAATGAATCGTGACTGAGAAGTGGAGACGAGACAGTGAGAATGATATGCTGCGAGTGAGTTTCGCCTCTCACCTGTAGTCAGTCTCCAGAGACGTTTACAGGTCTCCAAGAGACCGAGCCCAGCGCGGGTCGCTACGTGCGTTACGTTTACAACACAGCACAGCGCAGCACAGCACAACACAGCACAGCCTATTACTACGAGTTTCACATGACACGCAGTCCGGTGATGGTCACAGGCAAGACAGAGGGAGACACAGACAGACAGACAGACAGGCAGGCAGGCAGACAGGCAGACAGACAGACAGACAGACAGACAGACAGACAGACAGACAGACAGCAGACATACTGAAAACCGGAGTACATCACTTGCCAAACTGTTCTAACTAATCCTCCACTGACGAGGATCGATCATTCGACCTTCGGCTCATCAATCGTACGCTCTCGCCATCGACCTACTTCCTGATCGTGACTAATCCCAATAGCCAACAATCTTAAAAGGGAGACGTTCTAATCTAAGAAATGGAAATCAATTTGTTGGCATGGCCACTTTATCCGCTACTATGCGACATATCAGCTGGCAAACCCCAAGACATTATACTTGAACTCAGAGTGTGTTCGTGCCGCGAATAAACACGACATGTATGTGAAATGTTAGCTCTATTATGTTTCCTCTCAAATCAAGATGATGTAGTGTTAGTTTCAGCAAATAATCCATCATAATGGAATTAACAAAACACTTGTCAGAGAACATATGACCATTATTGTTCATATAAACTATTACTATAACATAAACTGAAGGTCAACAGAGAGTGTAGCAAATCATCTTCTATATTAGTAGCATGTGGGAGTAAAACAAATGATAGGTATAATGCTGAGACGTCATTTGACCAAATGCAAGGGATTTTAATTGCGCTTGTTCGTTAAACTGCACTTTATTAGTCGTTAAGGATGTTCTTTTCAGATCATACACAGTGGGTATTTCTATTTTACAGTTTGTCTTTGCTAATATCAAAATATATAGCAGGTATACATTGTATGACTGTCAGCCTCGTCAAGACACCTAGTACTTCTTCTTATTAAGATTCAGTTATCATTCTTAGGCGCAGGCCGGTGACTTTGGATCACTTCTACAAACTATCTTAAGCGTCGTTTACGTCTATTTGGTTCAGTGACGAATACGTAGAACTAGAACCAGCACATTTTGACCAATGAGATTGCATAACACATAGAACATAAAGTACATCGTGTTTGGCATAAGAGCATCAAATGGTCTAGTTATTATATTATACTTTCGTAACTGTCCGTTGCGTTTTTAACCTTTTAAACATGTACATAATCTATAACTATAGCGGTAATAAGGAAGCCACGAGAATAAGCTATCAAACTAAATTATTGTATAACTTCTACATGTATTGGCTTAATACAGATTACTTGTACTTTCATGAAATGTAGCTATTCAAAGCACCGGAAGTCCGCTATTGTTAGCATTATTCTTCTTTAAATGTAGTTTACTCCTATAACTGGAGTACCACGAGTGTGTGTATAAAGTCATGATTGATAAATTTAATTATATTTTAATTTAAATATTGACATTGATTATTACTGTTGTGTAATACGGCTTCATCTAAGATGGCAGTAAATAATCTCCAGAATCCTACAACGTTCCTGGTGAAGTGCAAAGCTGAGAGTGACATTTCACTTCAAGAATAAGACGTGTCAAGGGAGTTGCATTCTCAGACACATACATCCAAAATAACCGTGGCCCACTTTCTGTTATACATAGTATAACTTGCTGTAATTTCATTAGGTACATTATGGTAGTCGTATGTTATCTGTTCTGCTGCAAGAGACAATGCAGTTTGGTCTTGTTTCAGGTTATGAGTTATACAAACGACACGCGGAGCTGACTTCATATTGATTAAACTCTGATTTGTTTTCCTGAATCAAGTAGACACCAAGGAGGAGTTTTGTTTTTATATTACTTGATGACCTTTAATATACATGCCGTGGATCATTGGTTTGAACTGGAAATAGCCCAACGGATCCACCGGGGAGGATCGATCTGTCGACATATCGAACCTCAGGCAGACGCTACTACACTGAGCTTCGCAAGCTCCTGAACGTTGTCTATATGAAAACAATATAGTTGTCTTAATTTGGTCTCATCCAGCCTTTGTTTTTGACGTTTTACTATTTACGTTAACACTCACTATTTCCATCACCAGGCATTTCCATTATTAGGCCATGTGCAGGTGATAGACCATGCCTAAAGAGAAGGTGTTGTATTTCAACGAACCACCTTTTAGAGTTAAGATCTGTAACAGTCAACTATTTAATAGCAATTTCTCTTTTTACACATGGCCTCTTATATATTTATCCAAATTGGCAATTTCCAATTGTGAGTTTCCGCTTCAACAGGCAGTACACCAAGTAATATAACAGAATCATAATGTAACAGTTCGTTCTGGGAGATCCTGAATTTGTGGCAACAACTGTTTATGGTGTTTTTGTGGGGTATTTATCTCAAACTTATTTAGTTTTGAGCATTCAACGTCGTGCCATACTCTAGGCATGTATTCCATAGCTTAGAGACACGACAGGACCAACATCGGCTAGTGCTCACCAATACATTATACTGTTTGTCTATCTAACTGGAGTTTACAATAAAGTTTCACTTCGACATGCTCCTCCGCTACCAACTCAATGTCCATAATATTATACCCAATCTCTGGTTGCCATGCTTTTTGTTTTACTATCACTAATATCATATCGCTCCTTATTGACGTTAGTCTCTTGTATATTTAGCAGACTTTGTAAATCGGTGAAGTTGTTTGTAAGGAAAACAAGGACAACAAACAATATTATTCCAATGTGTAAGCCAATTTCAGGTGAAGAGACTGTATCGAGAAGATTGTGTATGCTGATGGAGACAATATACCGCCTTGTTGTACTCAGTGATTCTTGTAAAGGTAACAGATACTCCACCCTCCCACTTTACCAGTGTACTACTAAAGTTTGTTCATGACATTCTATTGCCAGGAGCCGTACACGTTGTAAAAGACTTTTGTTAGCAGAGAATCATGCCAGACTACATTAAATGCCTTTGATGCATATAATAATGAAAGCAGCAAAGATACTAAGTAATTGTGTAATCAAGTACCGGTTGTCCATAATATTTATTTTACACAAAGTGCATACTGGTACATTATATGAAGGAATTGTGTTCTATTTTCATTACAAGTAAAATATGCGTAGATCCAATTGCAGGTACACGCATATATCCATGTATCGTTAGTCAGCAAATCGTACTCTCCAAGTGTTTATTTAAACTGTTCTGTGCAGGAGTTACATACAATACACATCTTATGTTTACGTCTGACTAAATTAGTGTTCTCGTTAAGACGGGTGTAAAAGCAATAGGAGTCCGTAGGAATCTAGGCTCGAAACAATCTATAATACCATCTGACCTACCTAAGATTCTTAGTCCAAACTAGAGTTTTATTGAGATGTTACTTACATTAACACTAGGATTTATAAGTGACATCTTGTTTAATGTATCAGGCTTTTTGTTTCATTCCATGAAGATTTATTTTGTTATGTAATCCATTTTGTTACGAGATTACCGAACTTATATTTCTGCCGGACTTGCGGTTTTTTTTCAAAGATCTGGAAGAAAGGTCCTAATTTCAGTTTAATCACCTGGTTCAGATTGAATGTTGCTTGATTTCAAATTGAAATTTTATTGCTAGTGTTCAAAGAAGGAATTCATCAATTATCGTGGTAAGTATGTCTGGATAAAGTCGGACAAATCTGGTTTTACAGACACATTTAAAACTCGCTAGACTGGAGTGCAAGTTGACATCGATGTACCTAATCTCTTCCTGTATGAGACAGGTAAATAGTACATGTCATTAGTCCGGTGTGTAGATACTTATACAAGATCGACTTACTAGATTACGGTGACACAAGAGGCGATCTCAGAGCGAGGCTGGACGGGAAAACAAACACAGACAATCTCTATAAGCCAGATCGAAGATCGTTGAGCAAACCTTCTGAAAATACTTCTTCATAATTGTCAGTTTATGTAATATGAAGAATTTTACAAATCGATGTGCCTAATGTGAGTTTCTTTACGTCTGTAAGTTTGATGACGTGTATCAGGTTATCTCGACATCACTAGAGAACAGACAGACAGACAGACAGACAGGCAGGCAGGCAGGCAGGCAGGCAGACAGACAGACAGACAGACAGACAGACAGGCAGGCAGGCAGGCAGACAGACAGGCAGGCAGACAGACAGACAGACAGACAGACAAGGGAAGAATTTACGACGTTCAGGCCGTACTGTAGGACACACGAGGACGATGTCACTGTACACACTGGTAGGGCATGGTCAACAGGAGCAAACTAGCAATAACTAATAGTATATTAATGACAGACAGACAGACAGACAGACTGACGGAACCTATCAACATAGCTACTTGCTGTTTTACAATTACGTCAAGTGATAATGTCAGGCTTGAGCACAATTAATGGCTATCCGCATTTTACTGATGTTTGGAACGTTTTCATAAAGTCAGTTTATTTAACGACACCACTGGAACACATTGATTATTAATCCGCCGTTATTGGACGTTAAATGCGCATTTATATCAACACTTGGTCATACACGTAAACCGCAACCGCCACATAGGCTACTCTTACCGAAACAATATAACAGCAAGGGGTCTTTCATGTGCACTTCCCCACAGACAGGAGAGCACACATCACGGCCTTTGATAGACCAGTCTTGAATGACTTGTTGGAACGGGACATAAACCAACAGGACCCCAGAGGAGGATCGATCCTTCGACCCATCGTGCCTCATGTGGAGATTAGTATAAAGTTAGATATAAAGATGATATATGTAGTGTATTTCATTGTTTGCTAGTCCAGCGGTAAAGTGTCCGCCTGCGGCTCGATTTGTCTGTGGAAAGTGCACATAAAAGATCCCTTGCTGTTATTCGAATAGCGGCTTTCCTCTGTGACCATGTGTCAATATAACCGTGCGTTTAACATCCAATAACAGCTGATTAATAATCAATGTGTTCCAGTGGTGTTGTTAAACAAACAAACTTTATCTTTATGTTTAACATCCAATAACAGCTGATTAATAATCAATGTGTTCCAGTGGTGTTGTTAAACAAACGAACTTTATATTGTTATCTTTCATTATTTACCGTGTATAATTATATATGATTAGAAATTGAACTCACCCGACATGTAAATTCTTCACATGGACTCGCCGGGTTATTCCACCTGGCTGTACTTTCATAGTTGGAGCCATTGTACCAACATCCTACAACAAACAAACAAAACATATTACAAACAATAAAAAATTATGTCGTGTAATTAATTCACCACGTTGTTATGATATTCTTACATAGCTCAGAGCATACGGTGAGCAAGTTGATGAGCAAAGTCCTCGGCTGCTGTCACCGGAGGATAAAGACATAGGATAAAGTTTGTTTGTCTGAAACAGCGCGTTTACACTATATATTACGGTACAACTCGCCACTAGGCACATCAAATAATGATATACATGTACATGTATATGCTTTTATAAAACTCACCTTTGCACGTATCACAGCATTTTCTGCTCGGACCATCAAATAGAATGGCATGGCAACCTTCAAGAGCCTGGCACTTCGTCTTTTCACACTGTACCTGCTTAGCCTGTAAATAAAAACAAACCAGAGTAAACACACGGAAACACGAACAACCTTATTAAAATTTTTTTATGACAACCAATCAGCGTATTAATCACTCCCACCACACCCCTCCCCACACACACACACACACACACACACACACACACACACACACACACACACACACACCACAGAATATGTTCCCTACTCCGCGGTCCGTGATTACCGTAAATATTTCAAAAATACTACTCCAAATTTAATTTAAACCAGTTGAATACTAAAGCCAGGGTATGTCATCTTAACAAGTTTCTTCTCTGATAGTTGAGAGATCTATAGCAGATACAGTGTGATTTATATCATTTAACTTATGCCCGCGATTTTTTAGTTTTGAGTATCTTTGTTTTACAACCTTGGACTAGACCTGAAACACGTATTTGTATGATAGTATGTATCATCATTTGACAGATGTCCGATCTCAAAATGACAAGTCCTTTCAATAAACTAATCTCTTTAAAGAGAATCGCTCACGTTTTTCGCGGGAAAATAAGCACCACGTGACAAGAGGCATGGAGCTCGCTCTGAGAGGAAATAACATTGGATTTCGGTTCGCTGCACTTCAGATAATAACGTGATGGATGCTTATATTGTAAACGGAGCAATTTAACGTAATATAATGACATTTTGACATTTCTGTTGTTGTTTGTACATGTAGTCATATTATAATAAATGTATGCAATTATGTAGATGAACAAGGACGTGATTATACGCAAATTAATTGTCTTGTGGCTGGCTCCACTGCTTTCGTCACGAGAAATGGTGAGCGATCGTCTTTAATATATAACCCACCAACTTTGTTAAAATGATTATATTAAACCCAACGTTCTCTTAAATTTGGGCAATGTATTTTGACTAAATCGTCTGCGTTATAAATGGAACTAGCTATTACTAAAAATTAATGAGGGTTATACATGGTTTAATATTGAAATTCTTTTTATAAAATTATAAATCATTTTACAATTTGATAAATTATAAAATATTTGTTTCCACTAAACCCACATTAAAATGGATATAATCTGAGGTTTCGTCAGTTTAAAACCAGCATTCTCAGGAGGGGAAACAAACAAACTTCTCTGTATAACGCATGTGAATATTATTAACCCGCAGTGTTATTATTATACTATAAAATGGTTAGATATTTTAACCAAACTCTTTGTATAATACATTAACCTGTATTCTACTATAAACAAGATGTTTAAATACTGTTATGAAATCCTCTTTATGATGTACGTGTATGAAAAAGCTGTTTTATATTTAGTTATGTTTCGATCGTGATACTTTCCCAACTTCCCGACTCTTAAGACGAGTGCCACCGTACGTGCGCGTCACAGCCATTACACATTTTATTAACATATTTATGGCTAACAGAGTATTTCTTATTATTAACATTAACATTTACTTACATATTATTACTTACAATATCAATAAATAATTTATTTTGCCTAAAAAATGTAGTACATACGTACTATAATTATTTAGACAAAATGACACAGTAAGCTACTATTATTACTGTTTGGATGTCCAGAAACACATAGGATATACATAGGATATTGTAAGTATTAATATGTAAGTAAATGTTAATTTTAATAAGAAGAAATGCTCTATTAGCCAGAAATATGTTATAAATGGCAAAAGGAATCATGTAAAATAATTTGTATTAAATTTGTGAACTCAAATGCATTGAATTTTTAAATGAAATTCAGGTGAGTAATAAAGTGAAATTCAGGTGAGTAATAAAGTGAAATTCAGGTGAGTAATAAAGTAAAATTCAAGTGAGTAATAAAGTAAAATTATACAGGTGAGTTATGAAGTGAAAAAATATCAATTTGGTAGTGAAAAAAAACCCAAATAAAAATGTGAGTTATGTAAACAAAAACAATACTGGGGTTGGGGGTGGGGGGTTGGGGGTGTTGGTCATGCTGAATAAAAATAAATATAACAAAACATTGCATATAAACCTACCTCCTCTTTCTTCCTAGTGCATTCTACTTTAAAATCCTAGCGAAGCAAAACAGAGAACCATTAAAAGCTACATTTTGACCCCTCAAAAATGTTTATAAAATTCAAATATCACATTAATAAAATGGCACAAAATATTCACCGTACTGTATATTAATAATTTAAAAATAGGCATAGTCTTTTCTTAAAGGGGCAATCTCATTGTTACAAAATGGCGGCTCCCGCCAACTTTTTAAATACTATTTATTTTACAAACGTAAAGAATATACTTTCAGATATATGCAAAAAAAAAATTACAATAAAATATGGACATTTACTATTAGAACATATGGGGAGACACTAACGATCCCCCCGCCAAATAGTAAGAATG
>JAULBR010094858.1:0-11866 GCA_032355825.1 Melanodrymia aurantiaca
AACCAGTCGTGGATCACTGGCTGGAACGGAAAATAGCCCATTAAAATGTTTTCGCTGTGGAGGATCGATCTCTCGACTCATCCTGCCACAAGCGGACATCTTACCTCTGAGCTACATCCCGCTCCTTTGATTAAACAATGTAGTGCATATTGTGAATTGTTTTAAAGACATCAGATTACTATTACATTATGACGACCTGCGTAACTAGAAGAATAACAACATTCGACTATTTCGCTTGTTTTTACAGATATTTTCAAGACTTGATTGGCTGTTCCAGTAATGGAGTCTTCAACTTTCTGTACTTGTCATGTCAATGTTGTTGTCTATGAAAATATTTTGCTAGTTTACTATTGTTCATTTAACAATTCAACTATTTTACTCTCAATTACTTTCAGCCACACAAATTCACTTTTGTTAAACACCCCAGGGGCCACGGAGCAGGGAGTTTTTACAATATAATTTAGAACATTTTATTTGGCCCCTCCCCACATTTTGCAAAACTCCACAGGACCCATGTACTTAATATGCTGGTTTATCAAATTCTGTGGTGTGTGCTGTCCTGTCCTGTCTATGGGATAGCACATAAAAGACCCCTTGCTCTTTTTTAGTAAGAGTAGCCCATGAAGCGGCAACAGCAGGTTTCCACTGAGACCATGTGTCAATATAACCAATACGTCCAACATCCAATATCCGCTGATATATAATCAGTGTTTCTAGGGGCGTATTTAAATAAAACAAACTTTACTTTAATATCCTATAATATGGTTCGAAATGGGCCATGTTGCTAGCAATAACCTTATCTATCGACAGGTAGCCAAATCCAAACACTGGAGACATATCAGAAGGAAACGTGACAGGTCAGGTGGTGCAGCAGATGAAACCCCATCAGAAGATCATCGACAGACCACAGTTAATGTAATCGGTCTTAAACAATTATATATTCAAAATTGCAATAGTGGTTGCCAAGCGACAGAACAAATTTCATCCTGCACTAGAAGCTCTGCAACAAGCAGGATGTTTGGTGAAATGCAATAATGTTGTAATTTTCCGAAATCAATTTTATAACGGTTTATAATGTAGAAAAATGACCGTGTTCATCTTTATATTTGCTGTATGTGAATTAAAGTACTATAATGTTATCAAAGAATGAGTTTTTTTTATTCATCCAAATTAATTTTATGGGATATTGTGTACATGTATCCTTGAAAAGATATTCTGTATAGTAGATCTAAAGATTCCAGATAGTAGTTCCTTCACGTTTGTTATAATAAGTGTTACGACAAGAGTTCACAGTTTATAATAAAACTTTAAAATTAATAAAAAATGAGTTCCTAATTTTTATTATTAATCAACCACTCATCTAAAACCAATAGGTGTTATTCACCATGAAATAAATTGAACAAATTTTGAAACTGCGAATATTCGTCACGTCGAAATGGTTCTGTTCACAGGTCATGACCTCTCTCAAGTCCTCTCTCACATTATGAGAGATGGATTAATCTGCTACAGATGTACACTAACCGAGATATATATTTATGAAAAGTCGTTAAAAAAGTTAAATTCTATATCTGTAAACTGAAACAAATGAACACATTTCACAGTGAAAATAATTTATTGGTTTAAATTGTATATGAAGATAATATGTATAAAATAACAAACAGCAGTGATCGATTGATTATACATGCATGCCAACAACGCATAAATATATATATATATATTATATATAGTCAACAGGCTTTTTACAATTGCAACAGCACACAGATTATTGAAATGTATGGAAGAGTAAATGGCTCGGAATATATTTTAATACTGACATGCAACACATATACCATAATATATTTGTAAATAATTAATAAAAAAAACAACAAATACTGAAATGACAATACTTGGTTAATTATTATAGTTTGTAAGTGATAAATGTAAAATTTTAAATATTGGGAAAACTGAGCAAAACGTGAATATTGCAATTCATATACATGTAGACAAAGGATATTGCAGTTTTTGACAAATTGTGATAATGCTGTTTGACAATTTCAGGTATATTATTGCTAGTTATGCTAGATATTTGTCTCCAACATGAAACAATTAAATGGATGAGAGTAATTTTTTCTATTATCCCAAAACCAGAGAATTATCATAATTATTCTCTTTAAAATTTAGAAATTTTAATTTTTCTTTGTGGTACAAATTTTAAAACTTCAATTTTTTAACCCTTTCCAGATAACATGAGCCGAGAAGAGTTAACTCATTCTAGACGGTATTGGTTGTAGACGGCGCATGGACTTGCTTACATGTACGAATTACTCCAAAAAAAATTACAAGTAAAGTTATATCCCTTTACATGCATCACGCGGTCATTTATTTTTAAAAAACTTATCGGTCTGGAAAGTGTTAAAAGAGGTCAAATAATCAAATTTGATTTTTCAATTTGCTTAAAAGGTAAATATTACCTTATTGTTCAGTTTCATAATTGAAAAGCATTATCCTCTTTAATAAATAACTAGACAACCTAAAAATTGAGAAAAATTGTCTCAAAGTGAACTTTAACACTTGTATAATATCTGTATTATACTGTATAGTACTGTAGTCAATATAAATACTCTGTAAGTAAAGACAAAACACTATTAAAATATTTCAAAATAAATTGCACCCAGTTTGGTGAACACACCCACCATATAGAATTCAAGAATAAAATGCCTTTTAAAGAGACATTCCTGAGTTTAAGAATGGATGCCACTGTATGAGTGCACTATTGTAACTTGTTTCTGTCTAATAGCCTTTCTTACTTATACAAATTTCAATTTACTTACATTTTATTGCTTAGAATATCAATATCTGTATATCCAATGGTAATATTCTCATTAGACTTGCCTACAATGCATTACGTAATAAATTATTGTATGCAAAAGTTCATAATAAGCTTGTGTACATGTATGCATTTGGATTCCCAGAAACACAATGCACAATGGATACACAGGTATTCTAAGCAAGAACATTTTAATTTCAATAACTAAAAAGGCCATTATCAGAAAACATCAGACTTAAACTTGTGAATGTCTCTTTACGATTTACTCATCACGAACATAAATATTGCATTGTAAATTAATTTTTTTAAAGTTAATACACAACTTTGCATTAGCTTCATCTGCTTTAAGCGGTTAACATAGGTTTGACCTGTACTAAGCAATCATCTGTCTTAAGAGGTTAACATAGCTTTGACCTGTATTAAGCACCCATGTGTCTTAACAGGTTAACTCGGATTTGACCTGTTTTAACAGGTCAGCTTAGATTTCAGTGTAGTGTTTTGCAGTTTAAAGTATCTGCCAACTTGTAAGTATATTAGTTACACATCCAGCTACATTTAACAGTCACTTATGTGTGAAATAGTTATTAACTATTAAAACAAGTAAATGAAATATTGACATTCGGGATGAGTATACCAAAAGGAAAACGTATAGGTATATTGGAATACATGTATAAATAGAAGCGAGATATCCATAATACTGATTAATTCTTGTGTAGTGGAATGTTCAAAATGGACTTCAGTCATGCAAATCACAGCAGATTAGCTAATCAAACAATTGCAAACTAGCTAATTACAACTCTTGATATGAGCACACAATATTGCTAATTACAACTCTGGATATGAGCACACAATTTTGCAAACACATTCAACATTTTTGCTACTTATTATTTGTAGCTTGAAAATTGTAAAGTGATGTCAGTTTGTTAATCTAATGGAAAATGTCTTCATTAACATGTCTGAACATGTCACAATAAAGCTGGTTGACATCTTTAACAAGTACATTCAGTAAAATAAACACCAAATTCAAACTGATTCTCCAAAACATAGTCTGGAGATCTACTTCGTGTCACACAGAAGACAAACAGATCTACTTCATATCACACAGAAGACCAACAGATCTACTTCGTATCACACAGAAGACCAACAGATCTACTTCGTGTCCCACAGAAGACAAACAGATCTACTTCGTGTCACACAGAAGACCAACAGATCTACTTCGTATCACACAGAAGACCAACAGATCTACTTCGTGTCACACAGAAGACAAACAGATCTACTTCGTGTCACACAGAAGACCAACGCCGCGCAGAACCCAATGGTCAGGATTCTTGTTGGTTTTCAGCATCAGTGGGAAGATGTATGTAAGATCGGTACGACATGGCTTCTTGTACACGGGACATTCGTAGTGGTTTGTGGCCTTCGTCTTCTCCTGATTTGTGGCAAACACGTGCACAATTGGTATGTTGGTATACAGCACTTTGGGTGTCGGCTCAATCAAGCGGCAGTTCCTGCGATCCCAACCAGCTCCGTCAAGAATAAGGCCGTGTACGTAGACACCTGTAAAAAGAGTAATACATGTTCTTTACTATCACCTAGTTGACATAATATGACATTCTTCAGTTGGGTTGGGTCATTTTTGTTGTGCTTCCATCAGAAAACTGTTCAAGCACACCTGTCATGGGCACAACCTCTGACTTCGCCAGAGAGTTCTGTCCACGACAGACCCGTATTAAGTATTCTCAAAACATTTACATTGCCACATAGCGTATCTCTGTACAAGGCAGAGCCGAAGGGATGTTACGAGGATGTCGAGATGGCAAGCACTAACTATAATCACAGCCAAAGCAGTGGTGATACAAGGTGTTCATGTTGGAGGATTCATTATATAGTTTAATAGCAAAATATTTTATTTAAAGGAGCGGACCAAGAGTGGTCGAAATATAATATGGTGCTTTTAAAACAATGTTAGATGGTTGTACGTGCTTATATCCAATTAAGATTCAAGCACGCCTACCTATAAAATGGATAATGCAATAATTCGTTTTATAGACCAGGCTATTTGTTTCATTCCGTAAAATTTCATTTTATTAATTAACATATTTTGTTACGATATTACCGAACTTGCATTTCTACCGGACTTGCGTTCCTTTTACACCTGGCCTGGTCTGAGTGTATACTAATAGTACGTGTTTAAACACTTTTCAAATTCCACGTGTACTAGTAACACCGCGTGTTTGTGTACTCGCACGTAGTGGGAACAGAGAGCAATGTTTTGTACCATATCAGTACCAGTCAACAGAGAAATCAACACCGCACGTTCTTTGTACTTCGGGCGTGTCTTTGTCTACAATACCTTTAATCATAAATACAAGTAAACTACTTCGGTGATTACGAAGTTCGAATCTAGCATAAATCTACTTTACATATTATACATTGTAATTAGGCCGAAAAAATAAAAACGTGTTTCCGGTTATATACTTGAACAAAATTAGGGTGGGTATGTGGGATCCCGTCAGACTGAGGGAGTGGCCTGGACGCGTTCAGACCGCGCGCGCTCTCATGCCGAGCGTCACATAAACAAACCATCTTACCCACCTCCTCCTCCCTACCCGACCCCTCAGACTGAGAGAGTGACCTGGACGCGTTCAGACCGCGCTCTCATGCCGAGCGTCACATAAACAAACCTTTTGAGGTTGATGGAGACGATCAAACACGTTTCCCTTTATCGTTCCCATGTGGGACATTTCTTTTTCTGTTTTCGTTTTCGTTAAATTAATTTTGTTTTCGCCAAATTGTAATTATTTGCAAAATTGTTTATTTTTTCGCGAAATATTTTTTTTCGTTAACAATATTTGAGACCCTCAATCTTAATTTTTTTAAATTGAATTTTGGGGTCCCTAAAATCGCTGTTTCCCCGGCAACTGCCCAGTTTGCCCATGCAATATGGCGGCACTGCCTGTACTATGTGTTTGCCAAGGTTATTTGATCCCAGTGTGTGACATTATGACTTTGTTTTCCTCGGCGGATTAAGAAGACAATAGCACTTTCCCTGGGTTAAGAGGTTTTTGTGGCATAATGACTCCAGCACAATAAATTAATTCATCATTAGTGGTTTTTTCTCAACAAGTTATGGATTTGTGGATTACGTTGCTGCCATTCTGGGAGGCAATTTTAGCCTCCATCGGAAATGAAGCGGGGAATAATAAAAAATAGTTCTATTTAGGATTTATAATGTCTATTAAAATTATAATTATATATTACACTTTACACTTCATTTAACAATGAAGAATGCACCATATTGTCGGTGTTATGAGTATAATCATATAATTATACCATAATTATTATTACAGGTTTATGAGGGCAAGCAGAATTGTTTAAAATGGTGAAAATGTTTATCCTCTGGATTAAATATACGCATAGCGTATATCCATAATTTTTTCACATTATTAATTATATCATAATATTATACCCTGTGTATTGTCACTTACATTTTCGGTTACCGTAAAACTTGTGTGAAATACATTAATGTTAAGTATATATCTCAGCCAGGTTCTTATATGTATTTAGGTGTTTGATTTCTGTATAATTATGTTTGCATGTATATTATATGAGGCAAATGTTCTAGTATGTGTTATTTCCCTGAACCATGTATTGACTGTAAAATATACTCTTTGTATTTGTGCATGGCGAGGAATTTATACTGGCCAATGGCTTGTTTGCCAATCCACTTCCTTTTGGAAAATAAATATTGATTAAACCAGGGCAAGCATAACGAGGTTCATTAATTATTGTATACTCCAGTCATGTACAACTTGGAATCGTCTGTCACTCTAGCAATATCGTGCTATCTCAGTTCATACCCTACGTGAAACACATTGGATATAAACATATTGATATTGTAAATGTTAATTTTAATAATAAATTATTCCTTAGGCAGAAATATGTTACACAGCATTAGAGGCTTTGTGCTTTTACTATCCTCTAATAAGACGTCTATAATAATAAATATAAATTAAATGGTATTTTTCTTCTACTCAGAACGCCACAAGCAACACGCGTGACATGGATGTGCTCTTGCAGAACTCGTGTGAGTGAACAATAATGCGATGACCGAAGCAAGATCTAAAGACGCGACCGCTGGAATGACCTTCACCTTGTTCATCATCCTGCCCACAGACGACGTGTGTTCTTTACGCAACCTGACGTCTGGCATCATGATCCGCGAACTGAGATGTCGTCTGGAACTGACTTCCGGGTTTCCCGCGCAGATATACCGTCTGACGTCACCGGATGGGCAGTACCTGCACGAGGAGCACAGCCTCGTTCTCGATCACAATGTCTGGGACGGCTACATCTTGAGAGTGAACCTGTTTGACAGTTGGCTAGAACTGTTCCAGTGGGTGGTGCAGGATGACGTGGACCAGGTTTACAAGAACGGGGGAGTTTGTCTCAGGAGCGGAAGCACGATGTCTAGCGATGAAGAACAAACCAAGATGGAGGATGTTATTCATGAACGGGGTCTCGTAGCTCTGTTTGTGGCCAGTTTTTATGGACTGGTCAAAATGTGCCAAATGCTTATCAGTGTTGGTAAGTATGCTTAACAATGTCACATTAATAACTTATTCCATAGCGTAATGTAAATGAAAGAACTTTGACATGGTCAAATGCGTACCTCTGCACACGGCACGGTCGAAGGGACATTATGAAAAAGTAGAGATGGCATGTACTCACGACTCGCTGCCAAAGCAGTGATGATACCAGGTGTTTTCAAAAGATGAGCATACCTTGTTCCATCAGTGGCACCCATCTTAAGCACAGCCATATTGTTTGTCCGTTATATTCATCGAAACAATAAAAAAGCATAAAATAAGTTGAGTAAGGAATTCGTTTTAAGACAACCTATTTACATCCATGATTATATCCTACCGTTCAATATTATGCGAAGTGTAATACCAATTGGAATACGATATAAGTGTGAGCAAGGCGGCCATATTGCATACTATTTTAACATTTAGAATCCATGACAAAATGACCGATTAATCTTAAAAAGGTGGTATTAAATGCAAACAAAAGTTTGACATTTTGTTCATGGAAAGAGATGCGGATGCTGCTTCCATCTCAACGTGTCTATGCCAGGTACAATACTACCATGTTTGCTGATCTGTTCTATTTTTTTAGGTGTGGATGTAAACGGAAGGACACCTTTTGGGAATCGAGTCTTGCACGCAGCTTGCTGCAAAGATCGGGAAAAGATCGTCGACATCCTGGTCCAACACGGCTGTTCCACAGGATGTAAAAACTCAAAGGGGGATACACCAATTGATGTGGCCAAGAAGTGTTTCTCCAAACATTGTGTGCGAAAAATTAGAATGCTTCAACTAAACAATTCTCCTCCAAACGGATGTGTCAGTTTACATAGATCGAGTTCAGGTGTTGTCAGGACAACAAACGCTTCTTGTGTACCGCATCCGCCATCTTCACAACGCCCTCACACGAGTAGCCAAGCAGCAATAAAGAAACGTCACACGACTCTGTCGCGCGTCGTTCCGCCAAAAGATATCGCAGCATCACGCTCAAGTAACGAGTATTTCATGTGGGATACGGACAACCAGAACTGCCGAGCTGCCAGTGCTTCTAGATTCCGATTGACAAGTGCGTCTTCTCCTGTCCTGTCTGTAGGCGCATCTAGTGTTATGTCTAACACTGTCCTTAGGGTGGACACTGCTCCTGGCAAACAGACTGTCCAGTGGGAAGATGCTCGAACTCGTGTCGTTACAAGTGCAATTAATAGACAACAACCAGGCAGACATCCGGTTCGGCATCCTCATCATTCGATTCTCAAGACGAGGGCAGACGATTCTGATTGTGTTGAATCAGCAGCGTGTGGTGCGGACAGCGTCGGGAGTCACCGTGAACAGAACGATTCAGATAGTCACCTGTCGATGGTGTCTGCTCCTGCCATGGCGAAGGACTCGTCCGCTGTGAACGGGTATGACGTGAGAAGCGTAGAAAGCGCTCCAGACCTACAACAAGCAGCAGGCTTAGTTTCACATCCACCTCAGTTCGGCCGTGGTAGATCATCAAGATTATCAGGAAGAAGACGGTAAGTCTGGTTTTGTTGTTTCTAACATATTGGGGAGTCAATATTGTAAGTAAAGGTATGGAGAGAATGTACGCTAGTTGATTCGAGCCTTGGAGTAGATATATTTGTATGGGATTGCACATTACTTGGGGTTGGAGGGAGGATGGGAGGGGTGGCTGAAATCTAAACGATAAAACGCTGGCATGGCCAAATGCGTAGTTCTGTATAAGGCAGAGATGAATGGAGACTACGTAACAAGGACAAACAAATTTCACAAACGAGGTCCAAAATGAAAAATTTCATGAAAAGTTTATAGGCCTATACATTGTACTCTTCACCCACTATTTTACAAACAAAAATCTTATGTATCCCATGTTTCCCTAGTGTCAATATCACCGTCCATTTCAAACCAAACTGTTAATAAATCAATGTGCTCCCATGGTGTCGGTAAATAAACAATAGTTTGTCTTGTACAGCAATTCGATATTGAACACGATAATAATTGAGCTGTTTTTATTTAGTTCCAATGGTTACTTGTAAAATGTGACATACTAAGTTTAATAAGAATATTACCCCAGTAAACTTGTTCCTATACATGTTTCGTTGCATTTAATTTCAGATCTAAGTTGCTCGTCTCCAGACAGAGGGATAACGAATCCTGGAAAACAATGAAACGTAGAATAACTTTGGCAGCAAACCAAAAGAAACTCGAGAATGAGGCATTTCCCGACAGTAGGAAAGAATCGTTCGATCAGTGGCTGGACCGCAAACGTAGGGAGGAAAAACGAGACCGCAGAGAGACCGACTCGGATGACAGCGAAAGCGAAAGTGAAAGTAAAGCACGAAATACAAAGGCGTTTGACGATTGGATGAAGCGACAGAGAGACAAGACTAGACATACCTCCGAATCCGTAACTGTAACCGATCTTTACCGAAGACAAACGAGACCACTTAAAGGGTTAATAAAAACAGATATTGAATTACAAAATCGATCACTTGCAGATTCAAGTACGCATCTGAAGGCATACAAACAATGGCGCGAAACGTATCCAGAAAATGCTCTAATAGACCGCGATGTTTTAACTTTGAAAGCACGGAAAGACAAAATGGAGGAAAAGCGACAGCGACTTCTGGCTATGGCTATTTCATACGAAGAGTGGATGGAGCACAACGAAGAACGGAAAGACCTCATGAAAGAAATCTTGCAAGCGAGCATGGAAGAACTGAACAAAATCGAGCAAGACAACCTAAAACGTCGAGCACCGCGACAGATATCGTTCCAAGAGTGGAACGAGAAAACGAAACTGAACACCAGTAAGGACAGGACGTTGCTGCGAACAATGGACAGCGGAGATGGGGGTGGAGGAGGAGGAGGAGGTACACAGCGTGTTGAGACGCCCAGAAGCAGCGCCGCCACCACTCACGAGATGTGGTTAAAGAAGAAGGAAGACGAGAGAAGGCAGAAAGCAGGTCAGGTGAAGCAGCAACTGATGAAGCCGAACCAACATGGTCATGGTGATGATGATGACGGCGACAGTGAGTTCAGAAACTGGGCTAGGAGGAACAAGCAGGATGAGTTAGTACAGATACACACAGATATCAAACGAGAGAGAAGTAAGATCAAGTCTTTAAGAAACAAACAGTATACGGTGTCTTCGTGTTAAACGGAATATTTGCAATGGATGCACTAGAATGACCATGTAGTACGACCACAGATACACACAGATATCAAACGAGAGAGAAGTAAGATCAAGGCTTTGAGAAACAAACAGAAGTATACCGTGTCTTCGTGTTAAATGTGACGATTGTCCATGCAATATTTGCAATGGATGCACTAGGATGACCACGTAGTATGAATTAGTACAGATACACACAGATATTAAACGAGAGAGAAGTAAGATCAAGGCTTTAAGAAACAAACAGAAGTATACTGTCTTCGTGTTAAATGGGTCAATAATTATTGTCCACCCGATGTTTGCCATGGAAGCCCTACGATGGCCAAGCAGTACGACTTAGTACAGATACACACAGATATTAAACGGGAGAGGCTTTGAGAAACAAACAGACGTATACCGTGTCTTCCTGCGTGTTAAACGAGACAATTGTCCATGGAACAATTAATATGGAATGGATGTACATGTAGTCCGAGTGCCAGTTTCAACCCCTCCCCCAACACCCACCCCGGTCAAAATTTACGCAAAATCCAATCACAGACATCTGAAATTTATTAGATACATGCTCAAATTGCTTCCAATCGATTTCTAATAATATCAATATGGAAAGATGTTCTTTGGACCGGTGTAAAAGAATAATACCAGAAACAATGATATTGGACTTGCATAAATCACATAGTTTTTTCTTTTTCCATCAACGCCAAGATTTGTAGGTAATACCTCGTTCTATGGATCACGCTATTCGCTTCATTCCGTAAAGTTTCATTTTATCATTTAACACATTTTGTTACGATATTACCGGACTTGTATCGATGTCCCTTCAACTTGGAACTAACGAAGTTTGACTGTATATTGATCTAATTGGGTCGCAATACACCAAAAAGTGATTATTCTAGTTTATAAACAGCAAATGACATTTAGTACGTGTATAGTCAGTATATCATGCACAACTATAAAATTGGGATCACGTGACAAGGAGATGCAAAAAATTGAATTGGTAAACAGAAGCGAAAACACTGTCCTTGTTTATCTACATAATTGCATACATATGACTACACACAACATACATGTCAAAATGTCATTATATATTAGGTCTATATTACGTAAAATTGTTTTTTTTAAAACATACGAATCGATCGCCAAAAAATAGTCTTTTGGGTAGTTGCAACACTGTTTAAGGTCACACTATTGTCTGGAGATGCAGCGGAGCGGAAACCAATGTTATGTACTGGGGCGGTATTTATCAAGCGACTTAAGTCAGAAATAAGACTTAAGTCTAAGAAAAAACTTAAGTCTCTATGATTG
>JAULBR010094869.1:0-11866 GCA_032355825.1 Melanodrymia aurantiaca
TTGTTGAAAACTTCTCCCTGTCAATGGTAGAGGGAGAAGTCACTTCTCCCTATAAATCTGACCTAGCTTGAGGCCTGCTCGTTATAAGATCAGTGATCTCTAGCGGCCACTCGTGTATTATTCTCTATTTACTACTTCAATATCACGTTAGTGATTTTCATGCAAATATAGTGGCTGATGGTACACATTCAACAAATATAACCTTGTGAAAACCTGGAAAATGAGTTGGACCAGGGTTCATCCTGTAGGTAGCCAAACTAGCCAACGGCTAATTTTCTAAAAGCTTGGCTAAAAATGTTGGTAATTGACTAAAATATTTTATATGAAATAGCATCTTCTTAAACATTTTCCTGAAAATTACACCCATTTTTGGAAAATCGGCTAAAAAATAATCTTGCCTACAGGGACCTTAACAAACATTGAGATTTATACACTGATACTGTATACATTCTTACTCACACATCCACGATATCCCAGTCCGTTCCTTCCAAACACCGAGTGTTAATCCCTTTCCTGTATATCAGTTTATAGTCTTTGGTGACCGCCCACACAACTCCGTCACGGCAGACAATTTGCTTGAGATCATAACTACAATTCACTTTCACCGACCGGAAACACGGCCTTTCAGCAGATAAACCTTTCTGCATCATAACAGTGCCAGTATTTTTCACATACCTGAAAAATTATACTATGGTGTAAAATGGGTACATATATTACAGGTGATGTGTCAAATCAGTCATTTGACCAAAAAGAATGAAATATTCAGGCATTTTGTAAAATGCCTGTGACCCGTACACAAAACAGTGTACCATGCTAAATAAGACTTTTATCAAACTACATGTAGTAACATCTAATATAACACATTCAACCTCCAGATGCAATGACAAAGAGAGCAACAAGAAAGTATAAAGATGTGAACATGCAAAGTGCAAACAAGAAAGTGGAAGAATTATATATATTTTCCTAATGGGATCATCAATATATCAAGTTAAACAAACAATGATCTTACATAACGTCATTATTTTCAATACCACTTACCATGCACAGCAGTTATCAACAGAAATGAAAGCCACATCCTTGACTGCCTCGACCCACTTCATGCCTTCAGGTCGTTTGGCCGTGATCTTAGTTCCAGCATACGCTGTGCCCTTGTGAAGGCGCCAGACTAACATGCCGTTTCGAGATACAGCTATTTGACTGGCAGATCCCGAAGCTTTCCTCCACACAGTGCCTTTGGGACTGTTTATTGGACTGAAGTAGATGTGCTCACTTTTATCAGTGAACCAGATGTGCGACTCAGAGAGGACTAGACTGTAAATGTTAGCTGGTGCAGAAATCTCTGACCAGCTGTTGGCAAGGCGTCGCATAGTTCCGTCGTTATCACAGGGAGTTAATACTGTATCCATGGTGTTGTCGGGACGAGCACCCTGTTCACACTCCGGTTGAGGAGACAAGAGCTGCTCGTGGGGACTCGTCAAGGAGGATTCTGTACTGGTTGGTGATGTGGGTGGAATATATTTTTTGTAAAAGTCTTCTGTGGATGCATCTGATGTGGAGTAAAATCCTCCAGATGAGTTTGTACTAACAGACTGTATAGGGTTTGTGACACTCTGACTAGAATCAGGATGGTGGCTAGCATCATATTTTGCAGACATAGTTGATGCATCTTCACTCAATTTCTTAATGACGCGCCGGCTGGTATTCAATTCGGGAAGACTACCTTGTTTAACATTATATACATATGGAATGTCTGCTGGACGACTGACATTGGATGTTGACTGGGAATCAGTTGTTGTATCAGCTAGTTTGGAAGACAAATCATCTGTTGAATGAGATTCTTGCAACCCAGGAGACTGGCTTTGTATTATCTCATTGGTCCTTTTCAGTATTTCATCTGCAATTCGGAGTGTTTCGCTCGGGTCTGGACTGGGGAGTGGTTCCACTGTTAATGTTGAAGAATAAACAGGGGCGTTCACCGTGGAATCGGTTACATCTGACTGTGGTTGACTATTGTCAGAGTTCTGACTGATTTCATCTTCTTCTTTCTTCTTGCTGCTACTTGCAGCTAAAAAGAATGCACAGATTTTAATCATACGTGAGACAATGATTCCCTAATTGCAAAATATGAAAACAAGAGTGATACATGTACATATTATTTTTCTTAATTCTTTATAGTCATCAGAAATTGCATCTGACAGTGTCAGCGTTAGTGACCGTGACCTTGTAAAGTGATAAGTAAACCTATGCATCCTTTGTGCATGCAGGTCCAATAAGAGAAGTTTGAATAAAAACACAAATCTATTGCTTACACACATTCACACACACAAATAACCATACATTATATTGCTTTTATTCCATTTCCTTGCATTCATGAATGGATAAGAAATTATTTTACATAGCAAACAGTCCAAACGTTAATTAAATATAAACAAACACACTAACCATGTTTGTTCCTTTTCTTTTTATGCTTTTTAGTCTTGTGAGTAAATACAAGATCATCAGATTCCTCAGGCTGATTGCTACTGACATGAACTCTCTCCGATATCAAACTGATGTGTACACTATCAGAAACAATCTCCTCAGATGCTGTCAAAGACTTATCACCATCACTTGTCTTTCTGCTATCAAACACATTGCCAGTGTCAGCCAGGATAGGGTCACCCGAAGCAGGGGTACTGGGACAGGATGAGTCCAAGTTTTCACTAGCAGACGGCGATAATGGCGATCCTGTAGCAGACGTATAGATTTGTAGAGAAGGCAACTCTGGTGACCTGAGCTTTACAACTGGAGGCAGTTCGGGGGATTTGGAGCTCTCCATGTCCGAGTGTTCACCATCATCAATCAACTGCTTCACCGATACCTCACCTTGCTCACCCAACGCTCGGGATGATGGAGAGTCAGATCCTAAATCTAAGAATTTGTTTAACTTTCCAAAAATGTTCTTTTTGATAAATTGTGAAGGTGAAACATGTTTATTAGCCTTATCCTGCTCAGTGGGTGAACTTCTATTCTTTGGTGTCACGTGACCAGTTACAGATGTTAAAAGGCTGTCAGTGGTATCACTAGAATGGTAGTCTGACAACAGGACATGATGAACTACAAAGATATGCAAATGAAGTGAAAGAAATATTATAGTATTATTATAAGATTATGACAAATAGAAAATTTAAGAATTTCGTTTCTGGAAGGTACATGTATAAATATTTTTACATAAATATGCAAACTCCTGTTTTTGTTAGAAGATTTGTAAGCATAGAAGAATGAAAGTGATGGAAGGTAATTCATAGAGAGACACAATTGTTTAGCAATTGTAGCTCGAACAAAGAGAGATAGCATACATGTATGTATAGATTTTTAAACAAGCTGGAAAGATATCGTTGAAAAGGCTATGCCTATATAAATACCTATCCTTAACATGTGGACAATATATAAATAGGAACAAGAATGGAGTAAAACAAAACATGGCAAATTTTTTATGTTTGGCTGCAACTTTTGGTTAATGACCAACAGTACTTTGATACATCTACAAGGGTGGGAGAGTGCAACACATCGTCCACTAGAAGCTATGGTGTTTTGTATTTCAATGTATATAAATTTGACATTACTTTAATAAACTAAGTTTTATTCTTCAAATTACTGAGTGTATATGTTAATAATTACCTTTGGAAATGACTTCTGGTTTCATTGCCAGTCGTATCAAATCAGTCTCAGTATTGCGTCTCAACACAAATATTTCATCCTGATTAACACAGACATCTGTAATATAGCCCGCTTTGTTGAGATATGCCATGACAGAGTTGGTGTTAGGGTCTAGGATCATGAGACATGTGGAAGTCCATGTGAGTAGAAGAGTATCACAATAAATATGTAGTTTACCAAACTGTGGTTCAGTCGTTTTGATAAGTTTCTCTGTCCGTACGAGCTGAATCTCTGTATTATGAGCACCATTGATATCCTTGAAAATGTTGGTGTTCAGTACAGTGCCATTAATGTCAGATCTCCATAGACGAATTCCTTGTCGGGCAGCATAAAGCTGAGCATCACTCGTTTTACAGAGACCAGGAATAAAACATGCACCATAGCCACCTTCACTGAAAAGTAAAACATTCCAAACAATAATAAACCTCTTTTGAGTGAAGTTTCGTGATTGGATATAGGCACGTAAACGGTTTATTAAGTAAGTAAAGTTTCGTTTCTATAGTATACTTATCCTGGAATATAACGCACTCAGGGCTGACCACTCAACTACTCACAAAAAGTAAAAACAGCCTGAGGCTGCAGACCAACATAGACCATGTGTGCTGACTAAGCAATGAGTTAATTCGATTCGTGCACATGTTGATGCTATTTCATACAGTAGAATAAGAGAAATTGTATTTTATTACCTGCTATGGAAGCGATATGCAGGGAAATATAATCCATGTTCCTTTGGGCAAATATCAAGGGACTATGATATGGCTTCTACAATATGACGTCATTGCTGGACTGTATTCTCATGTAAACAATGTGCTGGAGACACACCACATTTTTATAAGGTGTTCCTATTGTTAGTGATTTGAACAAAATACATGTAGCGATAATAAATAAAATATTGAATATGTGTCATACCAGGGTCTTGAATAGTACACTGGGGAATAGAACCAGACATCTTAACTGTCTGTTAAGTTAATGTTTGTATTGGAAGATCAACAATGTACATGCATATTATTAGTTTCGTCACACAAATAATAGAACACGGGTCTTGAATAGGACTTAGGTGAACCATGCATCTGAAAAACAGAATCATCTGGGTTGTATTCAAGTATTTATAGTATAATCTCCAATGCACTTACACTTTCCTATCCTTCTGACCAACTTGTACGATCTTATTGCCATCATCCAAGCGACAAATGAGACTGCGTTGCTTGGTGGATACTAAAAGCACCTTGTGGTCGTAACAGAGCTGAACTATTGCAGCATGAATTTCATTCATCAGGAAATCAGACTTACACTGGCCCTGAAGCAACAACAATGTAAAGGTATCATAAATAGAAGGAATGAAGCAATAAAGTAAACGTGAAAATAGCGGATGTCAAGCAAAAACAATGTATATGTCGCATAAAAGAAATAAAAGAACCATGCCAGACTTCTCTCCACTACAGTCACAAATAGTCTACATAGACTTATTCACTGGACAATACCTGATAAAAATCAACTTGTGTTGCTATAAGTTATAACAATGCCACACTTGTCTCCACTAGTCACAAAAAGTCTACATAGACTTATCCACTGGACAATACCTGATAAAAATCAACCTTGTTGCTACAACCATGCCAGAGTTGTCTCCATTAGTCACACATAGTCTACATAGACTTATTCATTGGACAATACCTGATAAAAATCAACCTCTGTTGCTACAACCATGCCAGAGTTGTCTCCACTAGTCACAAATAGTCTACATAGACTTATTCATTGGACAGTACCTGATAAAAATCAACATCTGTTGCTACAACTATGCCAGACTTGTCGCCACTGGTCACAAATAGTCTACATAGACTTATCTACTGGATATTACCTGATAAAAATCAACCTCTGTTGCTACAACCATGCCAGACTTGTCGCCACTAAACAGTCGCATCCCATTTGTGCTCCATTCAATGCAGGTCAGGAAGGATCTGTGCATATTCTTTACAGAGAACCTTTGTAACTGAAAAATATAAATTACTGGCTGAAATTTCATGGAGAGAAATTACGGTATCATGTTACTGGGAGGATTTCATTTTAGTGGTGTGGACATATCATGGTAGCAGGGCAGTAAGGCGCGAACGTTTAGCATAAAAATCTGTGGGAATGGAAAAAAGAACAGCTTGTAATTTAAAATGCTAATTAATTTAGATTACCAAAGGGGCTATAATTGTTGAATTGCTCCAAACTGGTAAGGAATATATCAAATGCGTCTCAAGCTTACCTGTTTATTTAATCCTGTCATCATAGACGGAAGCTGGAAAATAGAGATTGCTCCAGAGGCCATTCCAACTGCTAGCTGGTAGTCAATCCCATGATGCAATTGGACACACGTGACAATGTCGCTGGATGTCTATAAATAACATTCAAGTTACTAGTTTTAATATGACAATTAGAATGTTATACTGAAATTAGAAAAATGTATTTATTATAATCTTACAAATAAAATAAGAGTAAAAATTAAAATAGAGAATTAGTACATCACTAAACGAAGATAACACACCAGTACTATATCATTGAGCTTAGAAATATCTTTCCAATTCCATTTACAGTGTATATGTAAGAGGTCTACTTAGTAACTTGTAAGAAATATGTACCAATTTAACAATGACAGACAGAGCTTTCAAAGTAAAGGACATATTTTTATGATGATGACTGGACAAAACAAAATGCAATATCCTTGGTGTTGTCTTAAACTCAGGAAAGCAATGTAAGGAAATTCTTGAAATGAAATACACAATGATTACCTCTGACTTTAACCTTTCTACTTTCTGTTTTTTCCTGTCGAAAAGGAAAACAATTCCAATATTGGTTCCGAGAGCAATGAAATTATTATCTGCATGAACACAGGTCAGTATGAGGTCACACTGCATCAGAAGGCCACGTTGAGCCTTCTTAGGGATCAGTGACAGAAGACCCCATAAAGGTTCATGTTCTCTAGGAATCTTTGGTCCTTTGTCTATGTGATCTTCCTTTGCTTTCATGTCTGTTTGCTGTCTCTCAGTTTGAGGAGAATCTCCGCCCGATGCAGACAAACATGCAATTTGTTCAGTCGATACATCACATACGTTTTCAACAAGACTTTCCTTTATAACATTGTCATGACTTTCAGGATTATCTGCAGAATGTGTCTGAACATTCTCTGAAAGTACAGCTAGGTCTGATCTATCAGTCACAGAGTCATCAGCATCAGACTTATTAACAGAGTTTGTGTCTTCATTAGCATCAGACTTATTAATAGGATTTGTGTCTTTTAATAATGTATGCACATCTGCAACATTTCTATCAGCTACAGCCAGGTCATCATAAACAGACTTATTAATAAGATTTGCGTCTTCCAATATTGTATGCACTTCTGATGGTACATCATCTTTATCAACTGATGAAAACTTGCTTCCTTCAGTAACTCTTTCTGTCTCAGTTTTTTCCACTGAAGTACTGCAAATCAAATCATCATTGTCAGCAGGAGTTTCTACAATTGCATCAATAACATGAGATATGTCGTCTTTCAACGTTGTCGTGACTGTAGAATCATTCTCAGACATGGAAAGAGAACTGTCTGCACCAGCAACAAACTCTCTCCCCGAGTCTGGCACTGCGCTAGACTCGGAATCACCAGTAGTGCTTGCATTTCCATGATGCTGTGGATTTTCTTCCTTGGATTCCGACATGCTTTTAATAGTTGTAATGATAGAGACATAGCCACATCCTCAAACTACATGTAAAAGGAATTAAAGATATGCAATAATCATCTCTGTAGATTTAGCTATGTGTATTGCTTGCAGATTAAGCATTTCATATTTCAGTTAAGATGCATTCCTGTTCCAGATCTTGACTGAAATGTCTGCAAAAAGAAATGGAAAAATACAAGTATATGGTTTTAAAAGTCAAATAATAAATACAAATGGCACATCGGTAAATAATGCAGGAAATAACAAAAATGAATGTTCCTTGTTGAATGGTTACGGAATGAAGCACAATTACATGAATTATAGTTGGGAGAGGGATAACATATAAAGAACTCAATTGGTCCACTGAGGATTGATTCGTTGACCTATCGAACCTCAAGATTGCGCCAAGCTACGACCCACTCTGAATCTCTTGCTGAACAAGGTCTGGTGGCATATCTTAACAAAACTTGCATCAATTTAAATTTTAAAATGGCCTCCCTCGTTGATTTGTCCGAAAGCTGGTTATTAGTATTAATTTACTTTTGCCCAAATTATAATTTTATTTATATTTACTAAGAGAATAGGAAATTTGGGATTCTAGACAGTTTGCCCCCTAGCCAGTTCACTCCCAGTCAATTCGTCCCCAAGTTTGACAGTTCACCCAGTCAACTTGTTCCAAACTAGTGTCTGTTCGCCCCCAAATATTTTGTGTTATAGACATACGGGTACCTTACATTGTTACTCATTGTATTTACGAATAGTAAAGTTACAAAGTGTTTCATTTTCAAATAAATATTAATTTTTTCATTATTTTTCATAATAAATACAACCAGAAAGACGTCAGAACATTAAAGATCGGTTACTATGTTCATTTATGGACTATGAGGCGAAATGACATGTATATAATTTCGGGGCGAACTGATGAAGAGACAAAATGACTTGGGGCGAAACGTCTGAATCCCGGACATATTAAATTAATTTGTTACTTTCAAATGTCATCCTTTTCCTCCTAAGTTAAAAAACTAAGTTATCTACGTAAAACAATATAGAAAATTGATTAAAAGAGATATAGTATAGACTAATGTTTGCTTCTTCTCGGTTTAACAGTGTTGTCATTTTTGATAACTCGCATGGTTGACATCGTGATCGTCGTCAATTTTTTGGGAAACCTTGGCTGGGCGCAAGTTAATTGACATTTTTGCTTTTTAAAATAGATAACAAACCAAGAAGTTAAAGAATATGTTAGCTTACGTGAAGATGATTATAAATTACAATGAATGGTAGTTTACATATTGTCCAAAGTTGATTGATACAAGTTTTGTTTTCCCCGTCAGGTGACATACGCCATGTTGTTATATTTTGGCTCAGGCCATGTTAGACGTAGGGGTCATCGCGTGGGAAACCCCAATTTAATCATTGAGCAACTAAGATATTATACAGAAAACGTCATCATACTAATATATATTTATTTCGATTAAAGCAAATTGTTTAAATCTAAATAATAATAAATTTGCTATCGGCATGTGTGTTAGCTAAATTATCTTAGTTTTACCTTTAACATAATGAGTTAATCCCAGGAAGGATTCCCCAACGAGTTGAACATTCTGGAGTTGTTGACTTTGTACTTGCTCCATGTGTGTGTTCAAATCTCCAGTGGAGGTTGATATATATCACTTACATTTGGAGCCGTTTTATTAATACAGTAACAACTAGCAACTGTAACAGCCCAACGAGTGTTTGTATAAGGGACCGTGCATAAATAATGTCAATGCTTTTCTTGAAAGTTTTCACAATCCAAACATTGAAACAATGTTAGGGGTGGGTTTGACTCCACCCTCCCTCCCATTCTAATCCTAACATAAAACATTGATCAACTGAGCAATCCTCCCACCTTTCCGGACATAGTTCAGATTGTGAAAAACATTGACATTTATTCAGGGTCCGAGCTCCTACTTGATTGAGCTAGTGGGAGTTTTCCTAGAATTTTTCTAATCTTATCAAGATTTATCGACCTATTTTTTTTCCAAACATGACTTATCTGTGTAACACTGAACAAAATTCAAATTTTACATTTAATTTAGAATAATATGAATTTTCAGGAAGATGGATGCCTGTTGTCTTGTTGGTCTTGCTGTGGTGGCTTATTGCATTGTTCAACTGGTTCGACTTCTGTTCGCAGACTGTGATCTTACTCTGCAGTGGGCAACAAAGTTTGGCAGAACTCCAGGTAATATTGTACATTCGGTGGAGAAAAAAATGTGTTTAACGCAACCACTAGAAACACATTGATTATTAATTGTTGGTTATTGGATGTCAAACACACAGTTGTATTGATCCTTGGCCACAGAGAAAACCAGCTACCGCCACATAGGCTACTCTTCTTTGAAAAACAGCAAGGGATCTTTTATGTGTACTTTCCCACAGACAGGATAGCACACACCACCACCTTTGATAGACCAGTTGTGGATCACTGGTTGGAACGGAACATAAGCCAATGGGTCACCTTAGGAGAATCGATCCTTCAACCCATCAAGCCGCAGGCATATCTTTTATCGCTAGACTACGCCCCACTCCACAAATTCTGTGTAATAAATTACTTTCTTAGAATTCTGTCAATAAATGCTACTTTCACAGTGGATTCTGAATTTATGAATTGAGGGACCCCACTACAGAAATAGAAATGGGGTGGGGTTGGGGTTGGGGTGTGCGATATAAATAGTAGCATTTTTTTTTTTACTTGAAAAAATTATATTAAAAAAATAATTGCAAAAAATAACGTGTGACTGACCTTTTTAGCCGCCCTCTCATTGAATGCCTGACGTTCTAAATATTTAAAGTAACTGATACAGTGATAGTGATACATCTTAAATAATAAATAAAATTAATTTTGTTCTTTACATGAAAAGCAATCCGAACATGGCTTTAACCCCTTCCCCACCCTTCGAACATTGTTTGGATTGTGAAACACATTGACATCCTTGCACATGACTTACTTGTATGATAAATGAGATGGTCAATGTTCATGAGTTATTCTTTAAACAGCAGCGACTCTGAAGAGGAAGGTCGTCTGGATCACCGGAGCGTCTAGCGGTATTGGAGAATATTTAGCATACGAGTTGTCTTTGAATGGCTGTCAGCTGGTTCTGTCTGCACGCAGGGAGTCGGAGTTAGAACGAGTGAAAAAACAATGTCTTTGTAAGTACATAGACGCCCTATTGTCTATTTCACACTGTAAAAATTACCATTTTCTCCTGCAGGATGATTCTTCCAGACCCCATGAAACCTCCCCCGCCTACACCCGTGACATTAATAACAATACACTTTATAAAATTAACACAATTACTCATTTGTAATTCACCAATGAGGATATACATATTTTGACACCTTAGCTGATGTCTCTTTTGTTCTGGGGTGTCGTTAAAAATTAATTCACCAATGAGCAAGGCAGATTTTTGCTGAGTTAGTACTGTGTGTACATATTTAACTTATATTTGATATATATTTGATTGAAACTACATTATGCAGCTTTTTAATCAAAAGTGACATTGGAAGAGTGAGAAACTGACAGGAGGTGGGTGGGGTGGGGCATTCGTTTCTCAGCTTTTCAGTTATTGGGGCACCGATATATTTTTAGAGCAGATGATTTTTGTCATCTTCTTACACCACTGGCCAAGTCAGTCAAGTGAAATCTCATCTAAAGACCACTCCAGTCCTACGACAACTCTACTATAAAGACCACTATTTTAAAGACAAGAATATGACCTTATTACTGAATAGTGATACAGTAATAGAACCACCCTACTATTAAGACCAAATTTATTTAGTGCTATAGGTGGCTTTAATAGCATGGTTTTACTGTATGTCCATTCAACTATCTACATGTATGTATTGTGCTCTTGTTTACCAGTATATTCAATTGTGATTGATAGTTTTACAGAAAGGCCTGAACCGTAACAATAGAAATATTCTGTTTTCAGTGAGTGGATCGATCAAGGATGAAGATATTTTGATAGTACCATTAGATCTGTTGAAGTTTGACACTCACAATTCTGCATTTCAGACTGTTATCAACCATTTCAACAAGGTGTGTCACTTTTCTAATTTAAGATGTGAAAATGTATGTTCTTGATAAAATATTTTTAATATCATGAATAATTGTAAATATTTAGCAATTATAATGCACAAAAAAACAAATATTCATTAATGGACAAAATTTTTATATAAATATGCGTCTATATTGTTTTTAATTGATTCATTTCATCCATTTAGATCCAGTAACATAATTGCAATGAGATACCTTCCTAATTATCTACCCTGAGCAAACAGCCAACAGGTGGCGCTTATGATAAAGGTCATCTGTCCCATCGTCTGCTTCCAGTTTAACGGTGTTGCGTTGTCAAGCAAGGGAACAAGATCATGCCGTCGTGTTGTTGTGTCCCTGGTTGGAGATCATGTAAACTTACCGCTCAATC
>JAULBR010094879.1:0-21783 GCA_032355825.1 Melanodrymia aurantiaca
ACTGGTATTTTTTTCCAAATTAATCTGGTACAGAGGGGAAATGTCTGTAAAAATAATTCGGTAGTCTAAAGGTTAAGTGTGACACTGAGAACACACAAAAATACGAATAAGAAGAACTAAACATAAAAAGGTAAACATTTTCCTATTTAATTTAAATTAGCTAGTCACCATGTTCAGACGACAATAATATCTGACATTATCTACATTAGGTTCTTATCAGTCATTATTTTAAAGCACAGAAAGATCAAGATAAAGTTTAACACATTGATTAATTAAATCATTAATTAATGATGTCAAAGGCATGATAAAAGTCAATAAAGGTAGCAAATTCTATCGACAGTAGATGGCAGAACTGTGATAATCAAAAGTGTATGTGTGATAATCAAAAGTGCCATGATTACCTTTTCTAAGAGGTAACTAATAACGAGAAAACCCTTGTTCTGCAATAGTTGCTGCTGTATGGTCACGGAACTCTCCAACAGATCACACATTAACCCCATCAATGACGAACTGAAAACAAAAACACAAAAGAGGTTATCATATAAAACAGGAAAAATTTAAAACAGTAAAATAAATAATCTGTTGTTCAAACATAGAAAGGTAGTGCTGTAATATGCTTAAAAACAGGATATGTTTTGGTATTTATGAATTGAGAAATTTAGTGAAATATGCATAAGTTGCATCATCATATGGAGAACAAAAATCAATAACTGACATCTTAACAAAAGTTGAATACGAGTTGAAAAGACAAACGACTTACCATGTGGTATAATCCACAGTACTCTCTTCACCGGGTCCTTTCTGCACTGGTAAATCAAGCTGACCAAACAAGGGGAACAAAATCTACACACAAAAAAGAGTGAAATTTAATTAGGTTCGACAAAAATAAAGCAAGTATTTATAAGTGTTAAAATCTATTACCATAAATAAATTACTTTAATGATTAATAAAGAATTTAAACAATGTTTTCTCTTAAAGTTTTTCATAAAAGTTGATATAGGCCTAAACATATTTCTCCTTTTCTCCTGTCCAGGATGAATTTTCTCCTAGGGAAGCATAATTTTCTAAGAATACACAAAGTCCTATAGATATAAAAACCATGCAGGAAGTTCTTAACTTGCCAATTTTGGCTGATTGTAATCAGCTGAAGAGGTTTTTTATTTTTTATTTTTGTTAAAGTAAATAATATTGGATATAATTATGGAGTCATAAAATGTTGTTTTATTCTCATGCTACATTAGTTGTTATTACGTCTATGAAACAAACATTTTATGTAAAACAACGTTTTAAGTGTTTCTTTATGTTGTACATGTATTATGAATCTGCTGTATTTTGGTTTAATATACTTTTATTGGGTGCCCCCTGTCTTCTTTTATACCAGGTTTAAATGTTGACAGGTCTGTAAAAGACATTGCTGCATTTAGCGCTGTACACTAATGTGACGTCCGTAACATGTTGCTTACCTGGATCCCACCAAGTGAGTGTAGAACACTATGAATGGAATGTGTAATCACAGCCTTTACATCCTGCAACACAACATAAACAAAGGTGAACATCAACAAACACAAGTACATTCACAATAAATACAAGTAAAATAGTAATAAACATGCATAAAATCGAAAACAATATAAATTAATAATAAATTGATAAATCAAATGATATGAACATAATTAATTGAAGATGAGATGTTATGAAAAGGAATGTTGAATTAATGCAATAAATAATTTAACTTATGTCATGAAAAAATATCTACTGTAAACCGCATTAATATTGCAACGTATTGAAAGTAGACAGACATCTTCTGCTATTGATTTTATCTTACATTACACGATATGCCAGTTATTATGTTTTATCACGATGTAGTCTTCAATGTTGAGAATAGCTGACTTAAAAAGGTAAGGTATATTTGCTTAATGACTCCACAGGGACACATTGATTATTAATCAGCAGTTATTGGATGTTAAATGAAGTTATGTCGATGGAGGCCATATTTACCAAGGGATCTTTTATGTGCACTTTCCAACAGATGGGGTTGCACACACGTCAGCCTTTGATGGACCCGTCATGGATCAC
Source organism: Melanodrymia aurantiaca (assembly GCA_032355825.1). NCBI lineage: Eukaryota > Metazoa > Mollusca > Gastropoda > Neomphalida > Peltospiridae > Melanodrymia > Melanodrymia aurantiaca. The sequence goes on from JAULBR010094879.1 coordinate 2,074, forward strand.
AAGTTGGAACTGGAAATAACCCAATAGGTCCACTGAGGTGGATCGATCCTTTGATACATCGAACCTCAGGTGAACGCTCTTACGCTGCCCTACATCCCGCTCCAGTTGACTTTAAAGTACTACTGTTACAGCATCTAACATGTTTTACATTTTAGAGTAATTTCCACTCTAAAGATTATAAATATGTAAATTTTCTTGAAAACTCATTAAAAGCCATCTACTAAACGACTTGCCTCATAAAGTATTATACTGTCAAATATTAACGATAATTGTAAACTAGTAATTACCTGTGTCATCAGAGCATGTGGGGAATGTAGAAAATGTGATACGTTTCCTTTCGGCGATGACTCAAGACACAGCTGGCTGTCACAGGCAATCGGGTTATACATAAACACAATCGAGTTGGTCAGTTTGCCATCAAACAGCACCTGCTAGGAAATAATCACATAATACAGAGTATTTTAATGTACGATTTGTCAAACAGACAATTGTAATATACAAACACTTTAAGTTGGGCAAAATCTTGAAGTGAACATATTTAAATTATATCTTTTTATCCATGCCAAATGAAACCATGTTATAGTATCACATAATAAATGTAGCTTGTTCGAAGCAAGTAACTCAAGTTACTTTGCAAATCAAAGAACAATTAAATTTAAAATTTTGCTTATCTAGCAGTAGTAAACATTTCCCTTGCATTTTTGAAACCCTATATTATTTTAATTTAAAAAAATGGTATCTTAAGTTAATGATAAATTCACTGATTGATAGTTGAAGTGAAAAGTAATGACCAGTGCAAAGCATCCAATGCAGACGAACAACAATGTGAATGATATGAGACAGAAGGTAAACAAAGCATGGAAAGTGGTAAACGATCACAATCACAAACAAGAGATATTCAAATACAAATACATCAGAGCAGATATTTTAAGAGGTCATCTAAAAAAATATCAACATTTTCTCACTTTGTAGGTAGCCAAATTAGCCAATGGCTAATTTTTTTTTTACAAGATTGGCTAAACATTTTGGTAAATGGCTAACAATATTTTGTATAAATTAGCCTCTTTTTAAACATTTTACTGAAAATTGCAAACATTTTTGGGAAATTGGCTAATATAATTCAACTCCAATACCCCTCCATTCCCCACATCTTTTCCTTTTAATATGAAAAAAACCCTGTCACATCCACACTGAGTAAATTTTATCCACCATTGTCATTATATAATTGGTGCTTTCTCCATAGTGGAGGAAAATAGAATCGATACCTCTTTTGTAATTTGGCAGGAAACATATAATCATGATCTATTATTTTTTCAGAACTCCTTTCCATTCCCAGAATAGAGTTATTAAGCTGGAGAAAATGTTGATACATGTTGAATGATCTCTAAATTGTTAGCTATTAGATAAATAGAACATTGGTCTGAGCTCTCATCTCATAGATTTAACTGAATATATTCTAAGGGAGTTGATACTAGTTTCTGTGGTGTAGCCATTAGACCATCAGATTCAAGACTGGTAGGAACTGGGTTAAAATCCTGCTCAGGGCAATGGAAATTTTAACTGCAGTACTGGCTCCAACTCTAGTGAGAATAATTATTCGCAAGTCTTACTGGGTAGGTGTACACCACTTACTCAGGCTAGTATCCCATTACTGGTTAACAATGACCATGGTATGTACTGTCCTGTCTGTGGGAAAGTGCATATAAAAGATCCTTTGCTACTTACCAAATACAAGTAACAGGTTTCTTCTCTGATACTAACACTAACCTCTGACCTGGGCAGGCAGTCGAGGCAGCTGGACTGCATGTCAAAGACACACATGCTTGAACCTCAATTGGATATAAGCATGTAAGTAAGTTATAACTAACTAAGAGAGTTAATGGACAATTCAGCTAGCATACTATGTACTGTAAAAACTGTGCATCATATTACTAAAGGCACTTAAGCAACAAGCTACAAAATAAATTATGATTCTTACACGTCTTGAACATGTTCACTATGATTTTTCTTAATAAAGCAATTATCTGGGTGACATGCTAAAACTAAATGAAACCAGTATTACTTTAAAAGAAAATGGCCCCATGCTGGCAACAAACTACAAATATATCTGATATGAAATATGTGGAGTCGACTAACAAAAACAAACAAATTTTAGTAAGACACAAAATATTGTTTGCATTCAGAAGAGCAAAGCACCTACAACCACAGCTACAGCTAGAACTACAACTGCAGCTACAACAACAGCTACAACTACAACAACTGCTGCGATCAGCCTAGAAATAAGATCATGCCATGTATTTCCTACCCGTTTGTTGGCATCTGACATTGAAGTGATATGTTCGTTGTCAAATCTGAACTGGCTCTGTAGGATAAAACATAGTTCTTAGTGGAGGATGAAAGCAAATTTAGACAATCCGTAAGCAGGAATACAGTGCTTGAAAGGTGCAAGCTTTTTGTGGTATGTGAAGGGAAGGCAACACATCAAATATTCACTTCATAAATCCTCTTATAATCAAATTTTATTACTATCAAAGCGTTAATTAATTATACACTGTATTTTATTAAAATTTTGAATGGTTTCCATTTTCGGGTTGCCACCTTTCTGTAAATCTTGAAGAGTGCACACAGTAAAACCTAAATCAAGAAACAATAACTGCCATTCACATTAATCATTAATTAATACATTCATATTAAAATAAAGAGAAATGTTTAAATAAGACGCTGGACAGTTTGTTTAAATTTCTTAGGCCAAACCAAAAAAATTTATTTCAGATTTCTTAGAGACATAAAATAGGGTAGGTAGGTACTAACATTTTAAAACAATATTCTATAATTTGAAATATTTCTTCTTTTTTAAGAGGTCGGCAGGAAAAAATTGCTTCAATCGGGGAAACCAAAACAAATCTTTTCTTTTGGGCCTTATCAGAGATCAAGATAAACAGAATAGGCCTAATCTGTATTGTGATGGTTTCCTGAAAATGTACAGACCTTGTAGCCAGGTCCAAGCAGGTACATGGCAGACACTTGATGTGGCAGGAGAGCTTCACTGAGTAGGTAGACGGTGGACATCTGTCCACAGAACATGTGGTCTGCATCACCGTCAGTGCTCGAACCAAGAAAACACTTGTCAAACGGCTGAAATGTATAAACAACATATCAATGTGTTTTAACTCTTAGCTTGCTAGTTAAATGTTTTATTTCCGGAGTTCAGTCAAACTTCAAAAAAAAAATCACATTCCTTCAGTTCACATTATGTAACACAGACAAAGTTCATATCCACATAAACAAGTAAAAATAATATCCAGAAAAATCATATGTATAAAATAAATGGCTGTCATTTGCTGTATACATTATAGGTTTATTTGTAGTGAGTTATCTACCTTTTAGAATATTAAAAATCAACTTTGAAGCACTGTTTGCGATTGCTATACTGCTAAAGTAACTAAATAGTATTACATTCATAAATTCACCATTCACATTCAGAGCTGGATTAACATCACATTAGTATAATATAATTTGAAACAAGCATAACACTTTACTAACTGTAGCACAGGGGTGAGTTCAAAGAACAAATATATGACGAATACTCACTAGACTGGTTTTTGCACCAAATATTAAATGAATGTGAAATGATAGAACATGATTGGTACCAGTTAAATTACAAGCGAGATTTCGTGATCCTGAACACGCCTGAGGTGTACTCACATCACTGGTATTAACAAGCCAGGACATGTCTAGGTGTACTCACATCACTGGTATTAACAAGCCAGGACATGTCTGTGGATGATGTCATATGTCCATCAACAAAAACCCGAACCTCCGACTTGCTCCATCGGTTGTAAACATGGCTGATAGTAATCATATACCACTGCAAACAAATAATTAAAATCTCAATGCATATAAAATTGGGAATTTCTATTTTAACGTTTAAAAATGTGTTGTAAAATAAGTTTTAAAAAAAAAAAGAATAGAGAGACAAATGAAAATAATTCTAATACTGATTAGAATTTGTATTTAATTCATTTATCAATGATAGTTTCTTAATTTTTTATAATAAATTGAAATTTTTAACTTAAAACTTTGAGAAAAACTATCAATTTGGACTTTATTTTGGAGGATGGTACCCAGTCTATAGAAACAAGGTAAACAAAGACTGTTCACTGAGAGAAAAATCCATCCAAAATTATTCCTTAAATTTCAACAAAACAAAAAAAAATCCAAATCCTCTCAGAAATCCCGCAATTGCAGGTTTTTTTTTATTATTACCTTTCTGGGTTGAAACTCATACGTGACACAATTCTGAAATCCTTTTCCCTTCACTTTCATGGATGTGATGACAAGTGACTCGCCAACAAAATGAGCAGAGTAACCAACGCCTTTGCTTGTACGGAAACTGAAATATTACACACCAAAAACTGAACAAATATAACAATACATCATAAAATGGTAATTAACCTTCCAAGTTAGATTTAGAAAATTGGTCAAGTGATTTACAAGAGATAATTTAAAGTCAAGCAGCTAATTTAAGCATTCATATCATATCATATCACATCTCATTCAGTAAAATTAAAACATGGATCTTAAACATGGTCAATCACCAAGTTTGGCACCAAACGTTTCAGCTCTGCTGCATTTCTCAACAATAGCGTAACTGTAGAACTGTTCAAACTTATTAACTGTAGGTTTTGGCAATGTAAAGTAAAGTTTGTTTTATTTAACGATGCCACTAGAAACACATCGATTATAAATCAGCGGTTATCGGACGTCAGATGCATGGTTATATTGACACATGGTCACTGAGGAAACCCGCTGCCGCCACATAGGCTACTCTTCCATGAATGACAGCATAGCACACACCACAGAATTTGATAAACCAGTCGTGGATCACTGACTGGAACGGAAAATAGCCCATAAAAATGTTTTGGGCTGTGGAGAATCGATACCTCGACCCATCCCGCCACAGGTGGACATTCTACCTCTCAGCTACGTCCCGCTCCCTTTTTGGCAATGTATTCGTACAATGTGCAAAAAGCAATTTTACATAATATAATGACATTTTGAATTTTCTGTTGATGTTTGTAATCATATTATAAATGTATCAAATTATGTCGATAAACATTTTTAACAAGGACAGTATTTTCTCTTCTGTTTATACGCAAATGAATTTGAATTTGTAGTCAACAGGTAAAAAAATACAAAACTAAAACAAGTTTCTCAAGCTATGAAATGAGTCAGCCGATAGCCACATGTATATACAGTAAGTGATACTGAATTTAAAAAAATGGCAATCATGTGTGCCAGACAAATACTACTTCTGCACTCTTACAAAAACAGAGTTTATTGCTTGGAAGCACCTAATTGCAAACTCAAATGAGTTGCTTGGAAGAAGAAAAACTGACAGTTTAGTCTATAAATGTTTTAATATACATGTGGTAAAATAAAGCCAAACAAAGTCACACATTCATGTAACAAGACAATGCACATGTCCAAGTTAATAAAGAACTGGTGCCACCAGACGTCAGACTTACCAATACAAATATGGCTTCTCTCTCTCAACATTGACTCCTGTGACAGGGTCTAGCCTGATCCAACATGAAAACGTCCAACCATTCTGATATGGCCACGTCTTGATGGGTGGCAGAGAGATGTGCTGCAAATAAATCAAACTGCATGATATGATTTAGTTTTATACATTGGCGCACTTGGTAAACCTATAAAAGGACCAGATAATTGGTAAAGATCTTTTACTTCTCATAATGACAACAAAAATAATTTAGTTCAGGGTGTAGAAATTTGACAAAAAGTGTGAATGGAGGCACATGTGAAATTTTAAAAATTACATGTATATGGTAAAAATACATATTTGGGCCAAAACGTCTGAAAAGTCCCAGTGCCCTCTCCCACTCCTCCCCCAATTCTTACACCCAAGTATAATTGACTGTTATTTTTTGCAATACTCATTTACAAGTATAAGACATCAAATAACCCACAGATAATTCAGTTATAAAAATAAGAATACTGAATTAAAGATTAATAACGTAGTCAAATAATTTACAAAGAAACATGCAGCCAAGCTTAAAATAAACTTAAAATTAATTTGCATGACGTCTTGGTTAAAGGTTGGTAACTGTTTGTTTAAAACATTAACAGTTAAATGCAGTGTTAAATGTTATTGTGGAAAGACATGCTATGATATATCACAAATGATTCAAAAGCAAATTAAGAGGCATTTCTTACAGATCCTTTCTTTCCTGGAAAACTGAAGAATTCATCAGGTCCGTGTCTCTGAGGCATCTGTCTGAGAACAGACAACAGCTTCACAGAATGACGTTGCTGAAGCGCAAAATCAAACATTTGAATAAGATTAATGCAATAGTCAATACACAATGTAACAGGATATATACATGTAAGTATTGATAAATGTTTATGTATCAAACATTTTTAATAAAACCAAAAAAATAGGTGTGTTTAGGTTAATACATGTACCCTAATTTTACTCCCCATCTCAAACTATTTTATTGCTAAAATTGAACACGTGTAAAATATATAACGTAATTATTCTGTTGAAGATAGCAGGTTTTGTTCAAATTATCTTCAGTATGTACACATAATTGTTATAAAACATGGTCATTTCGTTTCACTTGTCTGTGTTTAGCTAATGGATACGATATAAATTTTTGGCGCTCGAAATGAGAAAAAGTTATATACTATTATATAGTATTAGTTTTTCTAATCTGTACAGTAAAAAATGACATGTAACGGGTAGCTTGCGTTCCTTTTACCTGTGCCATTTTACAAACATCCGTTTCTATGCTAGATCTGTAAGACGTGCTCGGAAAGATTTTAAAACTGGAGGGATTATTATCGCTGGTGTAAATGCGTAGGGTATAATTATGTAGAACATAAAACAATCAACTGGTTTAATAATGACACTCACAAGGTCAATAAAAGTGTGTCTCTAAGAAATATGATAAAATGCATGCATTGCAGATTTATACACCTGTCGTGGACAGAACTCTCTGGCGAAGTCAGACGTTGTGCCCATGACAGGTGTGCTTGAACAGTTTTTCTGATGGAAGCACACCTATAATTACCCAACCCAACCCGATTTATACAATTGTAAAATGTGAGTCACATGAGGAAATGTGAGCTCAGACAGTCGTACACATACTAGCATGGTATCCCACCATCAAAGTAAATCTTGTCAGAATACACAGACAATTACAATTGATACCAATCAAAGGCTAATTACCTGGGTAACGTGATACTGATTGCATGATGAGGAACAGGCAGACAATAGACAAGCCATGTAACAGTGTAAGAGCTGCCACACTGTATTCACATTAAAACGAGCAAAAAATATTTTGATCCGAGAAAGAAATTGGAAAAGGTTGATCATAGATTATTTTGGTATTGATGTTTTTTTTAAATTCAGGGTAGTTGGTCAACCTGTGGAAACCTGGATCATATTTTATTGAGACTGAATCAGCAGTGTACCTTTAATAATTAATGTTAAACAATATGCTATAAATTAATGATATTGCACTAAGGTGATCTGTTTCAGACCTTTGACGAATAGATCGCATCCATCTATCTACATACAACTAGCATGGTAGTAACTTACTGAATCACTTCATTAGTTGTTTTTATTTAATTTAATTGCTCTATCTAACTTTCATTCTTACCCATTTTCCATCTTTGGCTTTGAGAAAGCTAAACAGCAATTTGAGTTCTTTTACAGTGATGCTGTAGCTAACCAGTGTTCCTAGCATTTCAATCAGAAGATCTACAAATAGTTCACAAAACATACATACATACAAGCCCATGTACAGTAAACAATGAATGAATGAATGAATGAATGAATGAATGAATGAATGAATGAATGAATGAATGAATGAATGAAGTAAAATTTAATAAATCCCCAGCATGAAAAAAGGACATCGGCATGAATGAATGAATGAATGAATGAATGAATGAAGAAAAATTTAATAAATCCCCAGCACGAAAAAAGACATCGGCAATTGAGTGTCAGAATTTACAAGAATTATAGAATAAGTAACGGAAATTAACAAAAAAATTATGGAATGGTGCGTACCAGTATTTAAAAACAAATCATTAAGTAGAGCACATAAAAATCTAAAAGTAAACAGCAACACACATACAATGTATGGTACTACATGTAGGTAATGGGGAGATAAACAATTATTAAATTTAGTGCAATATCTGGACTTCAACTAACTTTACACCTTTAATAGCTTGATCTTATGGTCACAAAATTAACATATACCTATTATATGAGACATACCCCAGTACATGTTAACCTCCTATGAATGAGCATTCACATTAACAAAATGATAACATTATAACTTACAAAGAAGAGCTACATGTATCACTATAACTGCATTTATTACCTACAGTACATGTATCTACATACAATGTATAAATATAATAATATTTATGCATTGATGCCCTGGATTTAATGGTACTTTACATATTTAATGATAATGCGTTAAATCATCGTAACAGCCGCTATTCATTGATCTTTGTCAGTAGCTGTTAGTTATGTTAACATTGCTTTGAGCTATCATTCTGTATTTGCATTATAAACAGGCATACTGTATGATACATTGTATTTTACAGTAATATCAGAATGTCAGTAGGAAATCATAAAATTATAATGCCAGCGATAACTCCTTCAAAAGCCTCCAATGGATGATAAATACATGTTTTACATCTTTTCAGTGCACTCAGGCTATTTAGCTTGGAATGAGTTTTACACATAACTTTAGTATTGTTCAATATAGAAGAAAAAGGATAACAGATTTTAAAACGTGGTATATTTCTGTGACAACTGAATTTAAGACCCTTACAAAGCCTTTACATTATATCAAAGCACTTACAATTCCCTTAAAATAAATCAAAGCACTTAATAGTAGTTAAATATGTAAGAAGTGGGGGCCCCATACACCTTATGGCTTTGGGGAAACCTGACTAAATTTTAAAGAATGGACATATGCAATAATGGATATATAACCATGGGTGCAGAAAGTACTCGCCCACTCGCCAAATGCGAGTAAAAATTCTAACAGACGAGTTAAGAAATGCAACTAACAGTCCGACGGGCGATCAGTATTTTTCTCATTGACAGTAATTTAATTTTGTTTTGCATCGAGTAGGGCTATTACAATAAAAATTAACGTTAACATGATTTGTTTTCAATGGATGATCATTTGAGGTGAAGTGTATATTATAATAATTATTTGTTTAAAAATTATATATTGCTCTATAGGCTGGCGGACTAGTAGAAATTCTGGCAGGCTAGTAAATTTTATAGTAAGAGCTTTGGACCTCTCAAACCTCAGGTGGACACTGGACACCCTTGTACTAAGCTACGTGGTCCTGCTGCCAGTAAAAATTAAAAGCCAAACGTAATTAAAAACCAGCCTTTGGTAAAATAACATACCAAAGATAACGTCTAGGAGGGATTATTTATAATTAATGTGTATAAATACATACTTAATTCCATTACAGCAAGTTCAGTGTGACTAGAAATCAATAGCTAATGGTTGATGCTTCCTCAAGTACATTTTTTATGGCTTAATGATGTGAACATGAACGGACCAGAGGTGAGCTAGAATGTCGAGCAGGCTTTTATTGTCCGGCTCAATTAATTATTCAAAACAACTGTCAGCAGGTGCCGGTCAAGACAAATATGAACTAACAGAGCAGATGGTTCGACAGCAATGAGAATAAAATAACTACTCTACATGTATAGAACATACAGGGTGCAATTTGTTTTTAAAATTGTGATTAGCAGTTGTTTTACTGGATGAGGAATGAAAAAGGAACTAAGTACTGGAATTTGATTAGCACTTATATAAAATGAGTAATAATATTGAATCGCAATCACAAGATTTTGCATCGTTTCTTGCGATGCGTACCCAGTCATTTTGCAGCCAGATACATGTCATGGACAGAACTCTCTGGCGATGTCAGAGGTTGTGCCTTAGACCACAGGCACTATAGACACAATATTTTTATATTTTTTCATTTAAATTTTTGTATTTAAATTCTATACTACATGTACATGTATATACATGTACAAGTAATATATAGTATAGAATTTTTATTTTACTTTAGCTAAAATATTGTGTCTAGTGCCTGTGCCCTAGACAGGTGTGCTTGAACAGTTTTCTGATGGAAGCACACCAAAAGTGACCCAAAGAACTCAACTGTATAGAATCTAACGAACCAGTTGGGTTGACAGGATGGAGCTTTAAAGTAATACTCTTTCGCTGTATAACCGAGTGAGCAATTTGTCAAACTAAATAAGTGACACATTTATCATAATATGTGAACGTTTCCATCAATGTATTGAATTAATTGCAGAAAGAGACAGTCAGCGCAAGTATTGTTTCTACAACAAGTGCTGCTAACTAAAGCAGTCAGACGTCAAATTTTTCGTCAATATAAATCAATATAATTTATAAATCAATATTTTGCACTTCAAGAATTAATACATGTACAATGACACCTCACAAAAATAAATTGATTAATAAATCTGAGTTGAGTTAAACATTAAGAACATACATGTACTCAATGGCTTAACAGTGCAGGATAAAACGAGTGGATTAAACCTGATCTATAGAATAAGAGTTGTTTGAAGTTATCTGTAAATCTGGTTTCAGGTAGCTAGAAATTAGTGTTACAGTAGTACAAATGTACATGTACTATTTCAAGCTTTATGTAGTCTGTTTAATATTTAGCTTGAACAGGATTAATGCAGAAACGTTTAGTATTGTCCAACAGAGGGAAAAAAGGATTACAATTTTCAAAACAACAGAAATGCGCTATTTTTATATGAATTTAAACAAAAATATATTTTCCCTTATGTTGCACTAAACAAAACTTATCAGAGATTAAGACAATCAAAATATGCTATCAAACTTGGGAATTACCAGTACATGTAGATAATTTGTTCTATCATTGTAATTACTAAATAATTATCAATTATGGACCATCTTTGAGGGCAATATCACTTTCTTGGGTCCATAAGACATAATATTGCCCAAAAATATGGTCCATTTTCAACACTGTTATGTTGTCAACAGTTCTAACTGACAAGCTAAAAGTAGAGCGTTGAGTGACGTCATACGTGTCTTTGACGTCACGTCACAAGCACAAACACTGGAAGCTGGTCAATACCACTTTCTACGGACCGGCAAGCCAAATATAATAATTTACGTTAGGTTATGTGACTGATTTTCAACCAATAAGAATACAGATATATTTTCATTATGTAATAACAGACAATATACATTTTATTTTCCAACTTTTAGTTTCACATTGTCACACAATTTTGTTATTGAAAATTTTAAATAGAGACTCATATTTTATATAATTAAGATGTCACAAATCGTTGTTTGAGTAAATATACAAATTCATAAGTGTACCATATGTGTATTTAGTACAATATATTTAAAGTAATGTCCATTGCAGTACTGGAATATCACATGCAAATACTTGTATAAGTTAGTACACCGGTCCAGAGTTCAAACTTGAACATATACATGTACCTGTAGTACGGCTGTACATTCATGTATGCATACAATTGTATATGATACAACACAGATCTATAATTTCATATGAAATTGATGCAAGCTGTAAAACATCAATACATAAATAAATAAATCTATCATGCCGACAAAAACACATTTAAATCATGCCCATGATACGTAATATGTGTCCAAGACTTTGATGCCACCATTGTAGCGTTTAATTTCCAGCACAATGGTTAATGCAATAGGCTTATGATTGGTAGGTATGGGTTCAAATCCATTTGGTGTCATATGTGAATTGGCTTGGGATCCGACTGCATATGAGTTTGAGATATACATGTACATGTATTCAGGTTTTTGAGCAATAGAAGTTCAAGGTATAGAAGAAGTTGGACTGTTTAAATATTATTATAATAATTATATGTATGCTCACAAAACGTAGCTTACATTTATCACAAAATTAAATAAATTAAATTTTCACATTTTGGACAATAATATTTGACAAACAAAGTGAATTAGTATTCACTGTGTTAGAATAAGACTAAAAAACTTTAATGGTCAGGCAGTAAGTATGGTGTGAAATGGTCATGGAATGTAGACGTACAGTGTCTTACAACTGTATTATATATTATTTTAAAAAAACTACTGTATCACTTTGTATGTGTTTGATTGAAAGTAAATAAAACTGCTTATAAATGGAAAACAAAATTGGAACACTTTCAAACGTTATATTTTAAACATTCATGACAACATGTAACTAATTTGATAAAAAAATTCACAATCAGAATACGAGCATTCATCTGCTAAGGGTCAATATTTTATATCACACAAGTACATGTACTATGTCTACATCAAATAACATGCAAAACCGGCTGCATTCAGTTTTCCTATCTATTCAATAATAAATGATAAACCCTATATTATGGTCATGACTATAACCCTACAATCTGGGAAGGAATGGCGCGTGTGAGAAAAAAACCAAATATTGAATCTTTCCATTAAGACAATATTCGAAACAAGTGCATCAGGAACATTTGGGAAAGTGATCGTATCTGAACCTTAATCAAACTATGACAATCAAATGCAGTTGGTAGTCGGAGAGCTAACAGAGAATGTCATTCAATCTTCACTCTCATTATGTGATGAAAGACGAGCCTACAAGTGATGTGGCGTCAGAATCAACCTCTTCTAATGCGTAAATGATGCGGACAATTCGGTTTAGAGCCAATAATCAATAGACACGATCTTAACGCATGCACGGCCCACAGGGAGCACCATCTATGTGTAATTGTATTTTACATGCTGCACAAACAGTGCACAAATCAACGAGCTTCTCATTTAAAAGATATTTTTTATACAGGGTGAGAGACACTGACCCATTCATTATTTACACAGTAAACTATACAGCTGATTGTTCATCTGAAGCCATCCGTAAGACAATATATATCACATGTATGTAGGTGTAGGTACATGTAGGCTAGGTACATGTAGGTATTATGTAGGTATACTGCAGGTAAGTAGATAGGTACATGTATGTAGGTAGGTACATGTTGTTAGGTAGGTACGTAGGTATGTAGGTATTTAGTTAGGTATGTAGGTAAGTGAGTAGACATGTACATGCAAATGTAGGTAGCTAGGTGGATAAGGGGTAGACATGTAGGTATGTAGGTACAGGTAGGTACAATGAAGGTAGGTACATGTAGGTAGATACACTGTAGGTGGATAAGGGGCAGATAGGTAGGTACGTGTTTTGCTTTGATTGTCAATATGATAACACAACAGGCAGAGCCTATGTACATATGTAAGTGCTCTCCAAAGAAACACAATGGACATGTAAGTAAGGAATAGGTGGGGATATATGTAGATATGGTAGTATGTAAATAAACAAGCAGGGTTAGACAACTATTTGAGAAAGCTAGTTACAAGCTCTCACAGCATCTTGGGCTAGTGTCCTATGTACGTTGACAATTTTACATTAATAACACTGATCATTTCCACTAGCCAAGACCAAAAACGATTTGGTAAACCCTATTTTAAGTGGATTCATGTAAAAAAGTAGTTTGTTTTATTTAACGACGCCACTAGAAACACATTGATTATACATCAGCGGTTATTGTACATCAGATGCATGGTTATATCGACACATGGTCACAGCGGAAACCCGCTGCCGCCACATAGGCTACTCTTCCACAAATGACAGCAAGGGGTCTTTTATGTGCACTTTCCCATTCATGTTTGAAAGACTTATTCTCTTTACAGCTGACAGGGACAGAACATGGGAGTTATATATTTAATTTATGAATTTGAGGTTTGTAAAACATGATGCCTAAAAAGTGTATTTGTACAATAATTTGGTTTATATATGAATAGTCTATTTACTTCTTTTTTTAAAATAAATTACTACATCTACTGTATTTGCTTTAATGGAAAGTAGTAAAAGTTTGATGTATTTTAAATCAAATAATATTTTTCAGTTTCTATTTTATATATCATCATGGTACATTGTAATTTACTAAGCACTGCTATTACAAATGACTATATATTCAAATTGGATTATGCCTATAAATAATAGTATAATGCACCATATACTGATGTTTTCTCTTCGAACATAACTAATTAAACAAAACATAAATAAGTTGAAGAATATTATATGTATTATGTACTATAGTAACATTGGTTAGTAATTATTATTGATAAGCGGATATACATTGTACTATAAGTATAAATCATTCTATAAAAATCTGGTCCCAATTTCCACTAGTTCAAGATTACTTTCTATCACATGTTTAGTATCTACCAATATCACTAATAGTTCACAATAATTATTCATAATTATAGGTGTATAAGCAAAACAAGTACAGCCAGTCAAGAGAAATGGTAAAGCGACAAAATAGGCCTACCACAAACAATAAATTCTTTCTTACACCGATACATCAGTGATTAAAATTATACTTGGATGCCTCATTACATTATATAAGAGACACATCACAGACCAAAAAATAGATGGCTTAAAGGCTTAAATCTGAGTTATTTGTCAAAAAGTCAATGAATTACCCGTATATGACCAGAACACTAGTGGGAAAAAAAAACAGATCTGAATTATACTGATGCAGGTTTGCGAAAATTGCACAAACGATCATTTAGTTCATGCAGAGTTTTCATTAAAACAGTTATTTTGCATAGCCCTATTTGTTTTCGCAAAAAATAAATAAATAATAATAATTTATTAGTCTCTTATGTTGTTTGAAATTAGAATAATAACAAGAAAACATACATTAAGACCCAAATTCAAAATGACAACAGAAATGCGTATGCATCGACATCATTCATGAAAAATGTCTTCTCTTGTAATATAAATAAATCTGCTTCATTTAAGTACATCATTAAATATTCACACATTACTACAGCATAATAGACGTCAAAAAATTACATCCAACGACTGTACATATATTATGGCATAACTCATAAATAGGTTATGGAATTTTTCAATTCTCGCAGGCCTGCTAATTTAGTGATAGAACAATACAGGGAAGGATATCACATTAATGATTATACAAAATTCATTGGTAAGTTCTCATCTGAATAGTTATTATTATTACAGTAGATTCCTCTTAATTGCATAGAAAATATATTCCATTAACCATTTGGACATAAAGGGAGTATTGATCATTTAATTAAATGAATGACAATGCATAGTACTACTAAACAACTAAAATTATTTAGTAAATCTTTTTGTTAATAAAATAAGTTGTCATACATTGAACAATAATAGTAGTGTACATAAAATTATTTTAACATTTCAACACCATAACCAGAATATGGAAAATTGTCTATGCAATTATTGATTATATTTTGTACTGCTTTGGTAGCAAATAGATTTGTGTTGCATAAAAAATATGCATATAAGCGAATTATTCTGTAAATCAATATGCAAATAAGTGGAATCTACTGTATATACAAAATAATATATATATGGAAATTAAACTATTTGATTTAACTGAAGCATGCCCACAACCTCACTTACCACTGACGCCTGGATGCGGGAAATTAAAATAACAACACAACCTTTGTTTTAATTTGTTATGACAATAAATTTCTTAAAAACATAACGATTACGAAACCATGCATATAAATATAATAGCTCAAGCATCCTTAATATAATGAATTGTAAAGTCTGGTTTGTTGTAACCTGTTTAAGAAGTGGATGAATGTAGGAAAGTTTGCCAGGAAAGGCGAGTTTTTTTTACTTCAGTCACACATAAATGGAGTGCATTGGGCAAGCAGTAAATCGCTCGCCTATAACAACATAACTACCGGTATATAAAAAAAAAAATTGCATTGTATCAAGAGTATGGAATTAACATTTACTCGGTAAACTAATGATATCGTTTGTAACAGAAAACAATTACAAATACTCCATTTTTTTAACATTAATTGTAATACATTTATTGAGGATAATGATTATAAATTGCAAATAACATTGGAAAAATCTGTAGTGCCTTGAAATACATGTACATGTACATTTAGACAAAAGTAGAAAATCGTCACATGTTTGATCAAGTGGAACCAATCCCCATAATGGGTTTCAGTTACTCTGTCCAGTTATAATTACATATTAAAAATCAATATCATGATACAATATAGCATGAATAAAAAAGCTCATAACAGATTCCTTGATATTTGGTAACACTAGCCTATGTGACGGCATCATGTTTCCTATGACCACACTACGCATTTAACATCCAATGTATAACCACTGATTATAAATCAATGAGTTCCAGTGGTGTCGTTAAACAAACCAACTTTTTTTCTTTCTTTTTTAACAAACCAACTTTGTCTTTGTTCCCATAAACAGGACAGTACATGTATGTACTACAGACTTTGGTAAACCGGTCCAGAGCATCATATCAGTGTATGTGCCTTAAAACCATTCCCCACGTAGACCTCACTCTGGATTGGAGCCAGTATTGAAACGATTGCTTTGGAGCCAGTATTGGAACGACAATTCTCTCATTGCCTAATGTAGGACTTGTACACACATGTACCTAGAACATGTCATACCAGCATTGCACTCAATGCTATATCAACATGTATCTACTGCGCCACAGAGTAGGCTGGTATTTGCAGATGCTTAGAGCACACATAAGAAAAAGTTTGTTTTGTTTAACGACACCACTAGAACACATTGATTATAAATCGGCAGTTATTGAATGTCAAATGCACAGTTATTTTGATCGGCTGCCGCCACAGATGCTACTCTTAGGGATCTTCGTGCACATTCCCATAGACAGGATAGCCTTTGATGGACCCATTGAGGATCACTGGTTGGAATGGGAAATAACCAAATGGGTCCACTGAGGAGGATCAATCTGTCGACCGATCGCACCTCAGGCGGACGCTTTTGCGCTGAGCTATACCCAGCTCGGACAGTACCAGTAATAGATAGCTTTTATTTTCAACCTAACCGTTGTGATTATTAGAAAAAAAATGTAAAAGAGATTTTCTTGAGTTAGTCTGGTTACAGCAAACCAAAAATATATCAAGGATAACCCTGTACCCGTCCAAAACCAGCATGCATGGCATTCATTCTAAAAATAGACACTACAGACTTGTCATCGTATAAATTATAATACCTTGTTACGGGTTTAAATTACAAACCCTTGACCAATGTCAACACTTCAAGAAATCGTAAACATTAATCAATATATTATTTTATCTCAAATATATAAGTGCATTTTCTATTTTCAAACTAATAGCACAAAGCAATAACTTTTTTTCATATGGTGTAAAGCAGGTATTATTTGCATGTTTGTATTTTTCATATTTGTAATTTAACTAGCAACAATTAAAAAGACAAAAAGGTAAGACAGTTTGATTTGCAACCTAAAAATGACACACGTCGAAAAAATATTCTTTAAAATCACAAAAATTTATATCCACAAATATTACCTGTTTTACGGTGACTACACGTATAAATCATGAATCTAAAAAGAATAAAAGTAGCACACACACACTATGTTTAATAAGGCTGTAATTAGTAGCACGACTAACCTGCACTCATGTCATCACAGTCATGCAGCAAGTCAAGCGTCCGTCCAATCAGACCAACCTCTGTACACGCGTGCAGGTTGCGACGACTCTTCTTCAACATCGCCGTGAACACACTCCATATTTCAGCCTAAACACAACAACATTTGTTTAACACAACCCCACCATATAATTATGATATTGTTTAATAAACAAAGAGTAAAGTTTGTTTTATTTAACGTCGCCACTAGAAACACATCGATTATAAATCAGCGGTTATTGGACGTCAGATGCATGATGGTTTTATTGACACATGGTCTCAGAGGAAATCTGATGTCGCCGCTTCATGGGCTACTCTGACTGAAAAACAGCAAGGGGTCTTTTATGTGCACTAACCCATAGACAGAATAGCACACAACACGGAATTTGATAAACCACTGGCTGGAACGGAAAATAGCCCATAAAAATGTTTTGCGCTGTGGAGGATCGATCTTTCGACCCATCCCGCCACAGGCAGACATTCTACCTCTGAACTACGTCCCGTTCCTATTGCTTAATCAGGTCTAATATATGTTTTATCACATATATTGCTGTATGAACCAACATTTGGGGAAAATAATGTGTTAGATAGGAAAAGGGAAATTTTATCTATTTTTTTTAAAAGCAAGCATACATTTTTTTTTTTTAAATTCTGGTTTGTTTGAGGTACTGAATTTTAGGATGTACATGTATTATGTTAATTGAGTACTTCAGAGACTAATAAAAACAATTTCACAGTACTTATAAAGAAATTTTTATTATATTCAGTACTGTTCCACAGTAAAAAAAAACACAAATTTTTAGAGAAGGGGAAAAAATATTGCAGCTGAGAATTTCGCCATAACTGGTCCCAAATTGTTTGGCATATTAAACCCTGTTTTACAACACATGGGCCACAGAAAATACTCTTTTCAACAAGTTGCAAAGGGTTGTTTATATGCACTTTCCAATCATGTAGCAATGGTTGCATTAAAATTGGGGGTAAACTATAACGGCAGATAATACAAATTTTAATTAAAACAAAAATTAAGTTAAAAATCACTTTTCCAGACAACATTACATTTTGTAATCTCAAAGATTTCAACTAGCCAGCAGAAATAGAGTAAAAATTCAATTTTGGTTCCAGGTATACACTCACTTGCAGTGTGGCAGAACAGTCGGGCAATAGCTTGAGCATGTGCACAATATTCTGTGAATCTTGGATGACGAAATTGTTCTCAATGTCAAATTCGCCATCAACAAGCTGCAAAACAAACAAGAAAAAGATTTTAAAAGAGAAATAATTCCATTTTGACAATGCGTTGACATAAAACATCAAGTGCTCGAGTGGTATCGCTATGTTTACAAAACTGCAATCACTTAATAAAGACATGTGATGTAATAAACTTGTGGTATAAATACATATAAATACGTATATATAAAAAAAATTTAAATGATTTGCAAATAATGTTTGATGATTTAGGTACATACAATTACATATAGTAAAACATTGTTTTAAAGTGATCAGTAGACATTTTAATTAAATAATGGGCAAAAATGATATAACAAACTAAATATGCACATATAATATACACATGTATGTATGTACACATGTGCATAAATATTCAGTTTGAATATAACAAATATGATATATCTTATAATATACAAAATGATTGTGTATGTAGATTATGTATAATATATACAATTTTATTATCCCACAGGGCAAACATAACCAGGGATATGTCACAACCTTGGTATAAATTGTCACTTGATTGGTTGTTATGGCCATCATCAACCACTGACGGAGACAGTGCAGTAAAATAACATCACTTTCACTTCGGCAACACAACATAATTCTTCACAATATATCGTAAAACGTAACATCATGCACTTTGAGTAAAATCAGCTCGATTCATCTTTTTTCATGTGTCAATCTACGTAAAGTGAGTTAATTTAAGTCTCTGATGAAATCATTTTTATTTTAGTCACTCACTAAAGGTTGTTGCCACTGAAAAATGTGTTCACTTGGGACTTAACCTTCTGACTACCGACGTCGACTTAAGTCGACAACGTCAAACTTTGCTCTGAATACCGGTGTCGACTTAAG
>JAULBR010094880.1:0-11865 GCA_032355825.1 Melanodrymia aurantiaca
TTCGCTGTGGAGGATCGATCTCTCGACCCATCCCGCCACAAGCGGACATCTTACCTCTGAGCTACATCCCGCTCCTAATTGATAAGTATTTATTTCCCCATGTACAGTGAGCTAATCATTCCACCCCACTACTTTGATGGACCGTGTAATGTCTGGGATAACTAATTACAATCCCCACTGTCCAACACCTTATTTGCAGTCTGAATCCACCTATTGCGATATTACGCATAAACATATAAAATACATCAAATTGGTAGAAATCAAACATTTTATTGACTAGCAAGACATACCAGTATAACATGTTACACTACAATTCACAAATGTAAATAATGCCTTTGAATCATTTAGGAAAAATATATACATACATTGTGTCGTATCGATATACATACGAGTAATACAATATTTGTGCGTTTCATATTTTTTTCTAAATTATATTGTCTATATCGTATACTAGTTAGTACACAAATTGTTTGATTTTTTAAAGTCCTGTGGACAAAATAGTATACATCTTGTGAATATGTCTGAGGTTTTGCCCATAGATAATAGCACAGAATGTTGCATAAATAAGGCTGAGGTTTTGTACATAGACAATAGCACAGAACATCTCATTAATAAGGCCTGAGGTTTTGTACATAGACAATAGCACAGAACATCTTGTGAATGTGAATATGGCCAAGGTTTTGTCCATTGGCATTAATACAGAATATCGTATGAACATGTGTGGTTGAGGCTTTAGTCCACAAACAATAACATACATCTGGTGTAAGTGTGGTCGAGGCTTTAGTCCACAAACAATACCATACATCTTGTGTAAGAGGTTGAGGTTTTAGTCCTGGAATACCATGTCTAAAGTGAGGTTTCAATCAACGCAACCTCTGGGATTGAGAAGACTACGGTCGGGACGTCGTCTCAATCTCAGCACCCTCTACAACATCCTTCGGATGGATGAAGGCGTTAAACCACATTACCCGTTACCCATCAATGCAACCTACATCTGGTGTAAGGTAAGTGTGGCTGATGCTTAAAGCACCCTCTGAACTCAAATCCTGGGGGAAACATTGTGCTTTAATCCAGAAACAATAACATACATCTGGTGTAGGTATGGTTGAGGCTTTAGTCCACAAACAATACCATACATCTGGTGCAAGTGTGGTTGAGACTTTAGTCCACAAACAATACTGTACATCTGGTGTAAGAGATTGAGATTTTCATCCAGGAACACTGGTTGAAGCTGTGCCTATAAACAATAGCACAGCACTGTTGGTGTCAGTGAGGTTGAGGTGTATGTCCATCAACATAAAAGTTCCTAGTTGCCTGTGGTAGAGTTAGTTCCATTCCATCCATCTCTTTCGTTAGAATGATTTGACAGCCTGCAAAATAAAAAAATAAAAACGAATAATGATAGTGTCTCTAGGTTGGAACAATATTTATCAATTATTATGGACTGAGGTCAATATCACTTTCTTGGGTCCATAAAACATGATATTGTCCGAAATTATAATTTAATATTAATTCCAAAGAGTCATTTTCAACACTGTTATCTTTTCCACAGTACTGACGAGCTAAAAGTACTGCGTTGAATGACGTCATACATGTCTCTGACGTAACGTCACAAGCACAAAAAGCGGAAGCTGGTCAATATCACTTTTCATGGCCCGGGGAGCCAAAATATCATAATTTACCGAAGGTCATGTGACTGATTTTCGACCAATAAGAATACAGATATATTTTCATTATGTAATAATTCTTTTTATTATCCATACAAACAAGTTTTAAAAACTTCATATGAACCACACAGGTCATAAATGTAAGCCATGCCATCGCTTAAGATACGTCACAGGAAACCCTGATTAAAATTCTTTAATGGAATGTCACATTTGTTGATAATAAAAAATATAATATCGGTAGTTTACTAAACATGTAAACATTAAACATATACCTGACAGACTGAGTCAACATTAAACATCACAATTTGCCCAATGCCTTTCATTATTTAAAAGATTGTTTTTTATTTATATATTTGGATGTGGGATACACAATAACCAAGTTTTATATAAAAAGAAAAGCTCTATGGGTTCTGCAGCGATTGAAAATCTTTAATGAAATTTCACATTTGTTGGTAATAAACACAATTTTAACAGTTTACTGAACATTTTGTAAACATGTATTGAAAATATACCCTACAGATTGAGTCAACATAAAATAACATCTCAACTTGATCAATGACCTTCATTTTTGAAAAGTTTTTTGCTTTAATGTATGTGGATGTGGGATATGTTATAATAACCTTAGTACAATTTTATCAAGTAAAACAAAACAAAAAATTTATCTGAATAAAAGCCATGTAAATTTACTCACTTAATCTGGAGTTTACTTTGAGAAATGCTGCCATATCTAACATGTCTTCTTCCCTGAAACATTACGTGAATATGAAAAATACTACTTAATGTATTGTTAGTATAATTAATGAAAATAAATCTACATATAGTACACTGGAAATAACAATAGTTCATCTTTCAGTTTTGGAATTTAAAGCCCGAAAAATTGTTCTCATGAATTATCCATAAATTAAATGGATGTTTAAAAAAGCCATTCTCTTATTAATCCTTTCATTTGCTGATTGATAACAAAAGGCCATAACATAGACACTTGCCTGTTGGCCAATCCCAAACAAAGGTTTAATTGACCAGTAATAAATATTGTTTAAACTAGAATTGATAACAAAATGCTTACTTTTCATCTGGTTCAGGAAGCAAATCAAAATATTTGTCATCAACGTACGTGTGACACGTGGAACAGGCAAGAGATGCTTCACATGCTCCTGAAGAAAAGAATAATGCTATCAAGTTATTTAGTATCATAAACAAATTCAAATTTGAATGAAAGGTCATACATGTAGCTGGGCTTCTAGAATATGTTAGCCCTACTATCACAGTGAGTGAATTTTGGACTCGGGCTAGTACATGTTTAACGTTATGTGAAGAAACAAATTTCCATGAGTAAAAATGTGATAGATTTGGCATTATATATTATATATGGACAAACAACTGAATTTTAAGGCCCATACAAAGCCATTACAATGAATCAACACGCTTACAATTCCATTAAAATAAATCAAAGCACTTAGTTAAACAGGTAAGGAGTAGGAAGCCTTATGGCTCTGGGGAAACCTCGGAGCAGTCAATGCTACAAGCCAGTTTTTGTAAAAAAAAATCTTGTCTATCTATGACACTGACAGACCTCCCTTCGTCTATTATACATACACTAGACAAAACGTAAAACAACTATAACATATAATTAGGCCTAAAAATATATATATGTGTTTCCGGTTTCATTCTTGAAAATATTAGGACAGATAGGTAGGAAAATATATATCAAAATACACATGTATTATTATTTTTTTAAATAAAAATATTTTTCAGTTAACAAAATCTGTCGTTAAAATGTTTTGGTTTATAGAATTTTTTTCATTAATTTTGTTTAAGAGTTGAGGCATAAAATTAGGGTTGGTCAGGAAACAGGAAACACACATATTTTTGTTTGGGTCTTACATGTAACAATAACAGCAAACACAATACCTTCTACTGGAATATCGTATCTGTGTGCCAGGTACATAGCATTATCTCCAACTTTACCTCGAACTCGTGTTCTACTTCCATCCTTGTCGATGTACACAATGTTAACACTGAAACAAACAAGCAAAGTTTTATATCCAAGTACCGGTAAATGTTGCCTGCATGTCAACATAATACACTGTATATATACATATACATATCTAGTATATTCTAAATTTGGATGCAAAGTTACAAAATAACCCAAGACACAATACAAAATTGAAATTATACTCACATTTCATCATCAGATTTAGGGTCCTGTAATTCATATTCACCAGACTGCAAAGGACCTGTAAAAAATACTTCAATGTATTTCGTAAGATTTACTCAAAATCTAGGACAGTAAAGAAATAATCCTTAAAGAAAGAATGTTGCTTTTCCATAATACAAAACACAAATTTATACAATTACAGATTTTGTAACATTCAATGTTTCCACTATAAACAGGTATCACCAATTGGAAAATCACTTTTAAGATATCAAACATATATAGCTGATGTAGTACTGCATATTACAGGTCAAGTGGCATTCTAGTCAATTCAAATGTTTAGACGAAAAGACATTATGTCATCTACAAGAAGAACAAATACACAATGTATTTTCAATAGGCACCGGTAGGATAAAAAATGGTCAGATTTATGAGCATTTAAGACAATTTAATAGAAAATTATCACAAAATTATAAAGTTCAGTTATGGGTGTAACAGTACAAGAAGTTGTAATACGATACCTATTCCGATATATATGTGAGATATTTAATTTGAGACACAGGTACATGTCATTGTACTACAGCCCAATGACAGTGGATCATTTCCTGCAATATTGTCCCTATTGCCAGGACCAGAGGATGGTCTTCCTTCAGATGAACTCCCGAAGGAGAAAATACTCGGCCTCATGGAGAACCTGCAGCTCTGCATTTGTTCAAGCTACTGGGATCCAAGTCTGAGGATTTAATGAAGAACTCACTATGGACCAATTAAAATGTTATTTTTAGGAAGGTGTTCGGTTTACTGTAGACTGACTATTTCTGTCTCTTTAAAACAATTTTTGATATTTATATTCTTTTTTTTTATTATTTATATTCATTTTTGATTATTTGGATATTTAATATTTAATGTTTTATAAATACCCAAATAATAAAAAACGAATATAAATAGCAAAATTTTATATTTATATTCATGTCTTAGTGTTTTGATATTTAATTTTTAATATTTCATTCTCAAAGCAAAATAAGTTGGTTTAGAGACTCCATCGAAAACATGTGACGGTACGATATATACTGCAGATATGGCATTATAAAAGTGTTTCTGTAATAGTTACCACTTTGACATTTGAATCCCCTCGACACTATTACATGATTTAGATTATTTACAACAGTAGGTATTGTGTTAATATTCTGTCTAAGCTGCTTCATCGCCCGTAAATTCTTGAAAAGCAACTTGCAAATGTTTACCATCAAGGGCGCAGACATTTTAGTTAGCCGCGAACGTAAAGCCTCCAGTGCGTATTAATTATAAAAACATTACATGATTGTATTCAAAGCATATTAATATTGTGCACCAAAACAATTGTGAAAATGCTTAAAATGTAAATACCATATTTGTATATCATATAATGTTTTATTCGATTTATACATTTTATTTTGGCTGTGTAAATAAACCGACAGTTGCAGACTTGCAACTCAAAAACCAGTAAGCGGGAAAAAGTCAAGGGAAAATGTCAAAGGGAGAAAAGTCAAAAGAAGAAAAGATAAGGTTTGTTTGTTTAACGACAACACTGGAGCATATTGATTATTAATCAATGTTTATTGGATGTCAAATGTACGGTTAAATCGACACTTGGTCACAGAGGAAACTCACTGCCCCCACAGTGACATAGGCTGCTCTTCTTCAAATGGCAGCAAGAGCAAGGGATCGTTTATGTGAATTTTCCCACAGGCAGAATAACACACATCATGGCATTTGATAGACCAGTCGTGGATTACTGTTTGGAACGAGAAATAACTTAAAGGGTCACCTACGGCAGATCGATCCTTCGACCACAGGTGGATGCTCTACCGCTGAGCAACGTCCCACTCCTCAAAGGAAGAAAAGTTCTAGAAAAAAAGTCAAGGGGAAAAAGTAAAAGAAAAATGTCAAGTATGTGAAACGTTTCAAAATATGCATTATCAGAAACAGCCAAGTTCAAATAAACACCTCCATAGTGTAGTTGTTAACGCTATGGACTACAGGCTGGTAGGAACTGTGTTCGAGTCCTGCTTGTGGCTCTCACTTGCTGACTCCAACCCAGAGTGAGTGCTCTGCCAGGGTCAATGGGGTAGGTGTAATACCACTTACACCCACCAGTGTCCACAACTGGCTTAACAAATGCCGTGGCATGTGCTAACATGTCTGTGGGAAAGTTCATATGAAAGATCCCTAGCTACTTATCAATTTGGAATATCGAGTTTCCTCTCATACTAACACTAACTTCTGTCCTGGACAGGCAGTCGAGGCAGCTGGACTGCGTGACCATGACAGACTTGCTTGAACCTTAATTGAATATAGGCACGTAAATAAGTTATAACTAACTAAATAACTAACTGCCCTTTGCTCCCAGTGAGTCGCTGCACAGAGGAGAGTTGCATTAATTAGTTAAATTGTGGTTCAAGCACATATGTCCTGAAAAAACACTCAGCCGCTTCGACTGCACACCCAGGGCAGAAGTTAATGTTAGTATGAGAGGACACCCATTGCTTATTACTAAACAGCAATGGTTATTTTATATGCACTCGCCCATAGACAGGACAGTACATTATGTTACATCAGTAGTAGTAGACTTGCGAAGTACTCACTAGGGTTGAAGTCGGTTCTGCAATTAAAAATCCATTGCCTCAAGCAGAATTCGAATGCAGTACCTACCAGTCTCAGGTGGATTGCATTTTAGTATCTTAAAATGTATAGAAGATAACATTGTTATATCGTAATTAACCAACACGAGTTGATAAAAGTATAAAATCTGAGGCATGTCAAGGCGCTTTATACTTTTATCAACGAGTGCTGTTAAATTACGATTAAATAAGACAAGTGGGGACTATGCTTCTATCATTTATTATAATTCTGTCTAATTGCAATAATTATTAACAGAAATTAAATGAAAATGATCTCCTTCAATGTTTTGCCACTATGACGTTATGTTTAGATGACCCGTTTAAAACCAGACAAATCAAACTTTGATGTCTGCTCCTAAGATATTACAAATTATAATGACAGCAATATCTCTTATTGAAGCATGTAATGAATGGTAAACAATTTCGTTTGCATTTATTAATTTAAACTCTTTATAACGGTAAAAGGACTGACGCTTTTGGAACCGACATTCATAGTCCGCGAGTCTGCAGTCTGCTCTGCACATTATCCGACCAACAAAAGCTGGACAGAAAAGTACGAAACTAAATTAGCTCTTCTCAGGTTATTGACTAGCTTTGTGCATTACCATTCATCGGTGTTGTGGTTAACTCATTCGGAATGTAAAATCTTACAATCTGTGAAGTCTGTCGAGAAATATGACGGCTTTGCAGACGAATTTTCCTTTACACGTCTGCAGACGCCTTGACAGACTTTTGTTGCAGTTGCCTAAAATTCGACGATTGAGGTACGGAAACTGAATCGAGTGAAATCTTTATGTTGATTGTCATCCCGATTTGCTCCCTGTGCTAAACATGGCGTCCGATCGGACTTGTTGGTCAACTAAACTGTGTCTCAAAACTGAACCGATGTCGTTGTTTTTCGTTCTATTACTGTTGTTTAACTTGTTCCTATGTGTCATACAGGAAGAACACAACTGGATAGGTAAATCTTCTAGTGCGGCGGGAAGAATAAAACTGCGAAATCTTGGCGTAAAGCACCAAAGACGAACAGTAGAAATTGCCGATGAAGGCTATTTGACAGATAATAGACAAGAAGCAGTGAGTCCAAAACAGTTAGGAGGAATTGTGATACAAACAGAATCTGAAAGACTATCAGCTGGACTTCGTTGGTTAAGCAATGATGAAATTGGTATTACTAAGATGCAGGTGAGAATCATGCTATTTTATCCAGTTTAATCTTTGTTAATTCAGTGTCCTGTCTGCAATGGGCTAGTAACAGTAATTTTGACAAAATAATGTTTTGCCATGTTCAGTTTACTTGTGTGCAGTATATTATGATGCAAACTGTAAATAATATGCATTGCGATACACTCAAACCATACCGATATGCTTAGAAATTTCCGTAAAAATCTGTTGTCGGGCTGAAAAATTACAGCGTTCACATCACAAAAAGCGATGCAAAATCTTGCAATTGTGATGAAATATTATTATTCTTTTATCAAATTCCAGTAATTGGTTTTTGTTTGCCCATCCAGTGTAAAAACCTGTTAATCACAATCTTAAAAACAAATTGATCCCTGGTTGTCAGTCAGAATTCTAACCACTAGGATCTGCAGTGCTTATATACAAGGTTTGATAAATCCCTAGTTCATCGATATTAACGTCAGGGTTCAACCCCCAAAGTTAATCATTGTCCACTGAGAAGGATCAATCCGTTGACCTATGTAACCTCAGGCGGACGCTACGTTTAAGGTTAAATGATAGAAGACAATTGTTTCAGAGCACGACCAGAAATGTCATGTAAAATTGCTTGTTATAAATACCTCTAAAATTAGAAACACTGATGTACGCAAAATTTGAACACTTAGAAGTAAGGTGAGCGCTATTTATGCAGGTACAACAGAGCAGAACCGTTTGGTGCCACAAATCATGATTTTGTTCTCGACAGAAGCCATCACAGGCTTCACACTGTTTGACTTGATGTTGGAATCGTATCAATTGTTGTTTTCTTAATATTGAAATTATGGTCCGATTCTATAGTGACATGTTGCATAATTTGGTAACGGATCAATGTATTTAACATGATCAAAGGGCATCCGCGTGCCATTTGCCAAACATAAACTGATTGCTTCATTAAAATATGGTCATTAAAGTTTAAACTGACAATAACTTAAGTAGTAATTAACCGAATGCTTGACCTGGTAATCTCTTCTTGGATGTAGATTTTAATAAGGACGTACATTGTACATGCCCCCATACAGCAGGGTTGGACAAAATTTGACTTTTTAATGGTAGTCCATGGGCTACCATGCATGAACATTCTGGTAGCCCAGCACGACATTCAGGTAATGAAAAAATGTTATCAAATATTCACACTTGTTCAAAGTTAGTAAAAACATACAAGTGGTTGAAAAGGGATAACAAATATTTGTTATGCAAAGCTTATTGATATTTTATTTGGTAGCCTACCAGCACTTGTTAAAGCAGTAGTCCAAGAGAAAAATCTTGTAGCCCCGGGCTGCCGGGCATGGGATTTATCCAACCCTGCCCATACATAGCCTGATCATTTACCAACTGCAGTCAACACTGTTAGTAAAATTGTTAACAAGTTATACAATTTACCAGTAACGGACACCTGCTTAAAATGAAAATGGCATTAATTGTCATTTCAATCTTTTGTATATATTTCATTCTGTAACAAAACATTTATATAAATGCTGTGACCAGTAGAACAAGTATGTTTATTTACATGTAATATATTATTACAACTTCTTCTTTGCGTTCGCTGACTACATATTATTACAACAGAAGAATCTGTGGATAAAATAAGTTTTTAATGAACACAAGAAGTTGATGATTAGTTTTTTAAACTAAAAATGGCATTAGCAGTAATATCGTGACCGGCAAGCACCTGTTTTTCCAAAATAATTCCAGTCACAAGTTTTCCTAATCGTCCAAGATTGCCACAAAGGGGATTCTCCCTATTATATCCCGCACATGTAACACTATGAAACTATAAAATACATCTATAGATTTCTTTCTTCAGCGTGATATTAAAGGCAAGTATACAGTGTACTCTGTAAACATATTTGTATTTTGTTTATAAATACAAAGACATGATAAAAGAATAAAATAACTGCTATTGCTTTCAAATTCTTTAACAGTCATTAGGGGACACGAAGTTCAGTTATATTCATCCAAGGACCATATATAAGTTTGGTTGTCTGAATTTCTTGTGAACTTTCTCTTATTTTTTTATGGCCTTGGACCGTCATTAAGGGCCACAAAGTTTAGTTACTTGGTATATTCATCCATATTTAATATAAGTTTGATTGTCTGAATTTCTTGTGAACTTTCTCTTTTTTTTTATGGGCTTGGTCAGTCATTAGGGGCCACGAAGTTTAGTTACCGGGTATATTCATCCATATTTAATACTGTAAATGTAGCAAGTTTTGCGAGCAACAAAGTACTGCGAAAACTGCAATGGACTAACCATCGCTATACTTTCTCTACGCAGTAGTATGCTAATAATATAAAACAAGGTGATTGTGTTTTTATTAATACAGCTCTAGAATTTGAAGTCACAATACTTTCTACACGCAGTTTTAGACATTGTTGACCACTCGCAATTTACATAGTAGATTTACAGTATATAAGTTTGGTTGTCTTTATTTCTTGTGAGCTTTCCCATTTTGTTTATAGGCTTGGTCGTATTCTCACCAGACGAAGGCCACGGTTATGCAGCCTTAGACAGGCAACACAATCATCCCTTGCCTATTTGCTTTGTTCAGTCGACTTCCTTGCCTTTCCTTCTGTTTATAGAAGCTTTGCTATTCGGGTCACTTTGAAGACAGAGCCCGTACTGTCAATTGATGAGATCCTTTTACCCTTCTAGATGTTTGTTTTGGGTGCAGCTACTTTGATCCATCAGTCGTTAATACAGAGACTTTAGCTACATATTTGGGAAACAATCCAAACTTTCATGTACATATGTGTATATATTATACATTAAAATATTGTACATGTATGTTTTTATTTATGGAAAAAATGTCAGTGCGTTTTCAGTGATAAAGTTAAACTGGTTAAAGAAATAAAAAAATGTATACAGTATTCATGTTACTGTAGTATGGAACCTGCCTAAACTGGATCTCCGTGGGACCCTAATAAATGTTTGGTTTTTGACAAGATTCTAGTTTATCACCCCACAAAAAAAATCCACAATTAAAAAATAGGAGTAATTTTCTTTTGTGCAATAATTCTGTACATAGTGTTATACAACGATAACTAAATTGACTGATTAAGTACACTTAATTACAGCAAGTGCAAGATTACAGCATTTAAAAATAATACATGATAGTTTTGTTCACAAAGGAGGCAATGAGGTGCTATTTCATTCGGAAAACCTGCGATCAATAGCAACTTCTCGGCTATTTCACATTACTCTGATACAGTAAATTCCACAAACTTTGGATATTTTGAGTTAGGCATTTGGTTGTCAGTGCGGTTTTGAGGCATGTCCGGGAGCCTGGGGCTCGCAGAAATGATGTAGGACCCATAAGGCTTGCCTAGAGCATAGGAGTCTGCATGACTCGTAAACATAATTTATACAAATTACGTTAATTTTTCAAAGTGACACAGTAAACATATGAAACTAGAATCTGCATAATCTCAATTCACTGTGGTTTTTATTTAAAGTTCGACTTAAGTGCGAACCACTTTGTTGTAAGATGTGTAAAATTCCTATGCTTTTTAAAACAAATTAACAAAATCACATTCGAAACCAAAATCCCACACTGGTTGTTGTATTTTCCAGCATGAACAAAGGCAAAAGTTCAGTATTGAATAGTTTTCTCAAATGCACATATCCATGATAATTTTACCAAATGGATGTCACTGCTTGGATAGCCTGAATAATCTCACGTTAATGTCTGTCATAACATCAGTGATCTGTGACATAACAGCATGTCCTCGATTGCTGAATATATTGTTAGCATAGAGCAGAGATACATTTTCAAACAGGCATGAATTTTATTTTAGATACATTTTCAAACAGGCATGAATTTTATTTTAGTTAGTTATTAGTAAAAATAAGCAGAATGATAAATACTAGTATACTGATATAACAGCTTGTTCTGTTATTGAATTATAAATATGTTTGAATACAGGGGTGGAAAACATGTAATTTTTATGTGAGCTATCACAATGACATTCTGGTAGCTCAGCACCATATTCAAGCAGCCCCAAAAATAAAATAAAATGATTTAGGGGATAATATCAAAATTTGGATTTAGGGACGAGACGAAGTGGAGTCCCTAAATCCAAAAAAATTGTGATAAATCGGTATAGTGAACAACGAAACACAGTGATATTATCCCTATTCTAATACTACACCTATGAGGACTAT
>JAULBR010094891.1:0-11865 GCA_032355825.1 Melanodrymia aurantiaca
GACAGCAAAGGATATTTTATGTGCACTTTCCCATAGACAGGATAGCACACACCACAGAATTTGATAAACCAGTCGTGGATCAGTCTGGAACGAAAAATAGCCCATAAAAATGTTTTGCGCTGTTGATACTCTAAAATGTACAGATGAATATATAATATTTTTTCAAGAAAAATAATGACTTCCAACACTTGGAGATTATGAAACCATTGAAGACGGACAAAACAATATTTTAATAAATTGGCTAAAGAGAAATGATGGAACGTTTTTTTATAATCCCAATTTTCCAAAACATTTTGCTTTTTTAGTGAAACTCAAAAATTACATTTTCGGGCATAGATGAACAATAACAATAGCAAATATGACTGTGTTTAAAAACTCTATTTATTGTACAGGGCCACCAAATATGCCACCAATGCTTGGCGGTCCACCTCCAGGCCACATGCATCACCCAGGAGGTCCTCCTGCACCTTCTCCTCACGTCAACCCAGCTTTCTTCCCACCACCTCACACTCGTGCTCCACCACCCGGACCAGTCGTCAATATCCAGGTATGTCAAGCACAACACTTATCAGACATCATTTATAATCTTTTATCAAGTTCGTAGTAATATATATTAAAAACGCAATGTTTTCGAAATCTACTTTTATCTTAAATAAATAGTTTGCTCGGAGTTAGTTTTATAAATTATTTGAATGTCCAAATTGTTGTTGAAGTTCTTATGACTTGGTTTTATCGTAGCCTCGAATGTGATGATCATAGTGCATACACTATGTCTAATTTTTTCACGTCTATAATGAATGTTTTTTTGTGTGTGGCTCCAGTTTACAATTGATTTTGATAGAGAAATAAGACATTATTGATTGCACTTTATTTGTAGCCTGGCGAATCATACGGGAGAATTCCTCCATCGTCCTATCCTCCAGACTCGTATGGCGGCAGACAAGCAGAGAGGTACAGTTTTCACAACTCTAGTACTAACCAAGCGTAGCACTATGTTCACTACTTCGTGGGATTTATAGCCAGAAGTGACTCCTCCCTTCTACCGGGCTTCTAGAATTAAAAAATTTACTGGCCGTGCTTAAATATTCACTTGATGAAAGTATTTGTTTAGTGGCCCGAGTCAGAAAAACACTGGCCATGGGCATCGGGCCACAATATTCTAGAACCTCTGCAGCTTCTATCAATTCCAAATAAGATTTGGTTAAAAGGAAGACTACATTTTAAAAATGTATTGCCGGTAAATATCCTTCTTGTTATATCTGATACAACTTTTTGTTCCTTTTTGGTTTCAACCAGTGGGCCACAAATGATCTCTTCCCGGCAATCATATGTGTCATCCCATCATGCAAAGATAATATCTTAATAAAAAAAAGTAGCCTAAGTTAATCTATTTTCTGAGACCATATGTTGAAATAACCATGCATTTCATATATATAATAGCCAATAATTAAATATATACTCCATGGGTGTCATTAAGTAAACTATATATTTTTGGTATTTAAATAAATTATCATTTGAAATCTGTTAGTGTTTTTGAAGAAATATGCCTGGTCTGTTTTTGGACTAATTAATCATAGGACATAAGATAAAATTTGCATGTTATGTTTGTGTGTATAAGCGAGATATTTTGGTGACAGAAAATAAACATAATTTTTGACAGACATGAGCCCCCTCCTCCAGCTTTAAGTGAGCAAGAATTTGAAGAAATATTTCAGCGAAACAAGACAGTTTCTAGCAGTGCCATTAATAGAGCTGTGCAAGATGCTAGTGCTGGTAAGAAATCGAGAAAACATACAATTGGGAAATTAATAATATTATGCAAGTTTATAGTTGTTCTTCAAATGGATTCTTTCATATATTAACATAAAAAAACCACTTTGCAATGCATAACTGTTCAATATTTAACCGAATACAAGTAAACATTTGGGATAAAACCTAAATCGGTTAGAAAACACACTAATAATCAATAATTTACAAAAAGAAACTGTGCGAAGTTTTTCCCAAACTCTTAGTAACTAGAAAAAACTCGTCAAACTATGAAACATGATTGCAAATACAAGGATTGCAATCGATATTAGCTGTACGTAAAATTACGACTTTCTCTCAAGTGCGGAAAAAGTGGAAGAAAGTTGAAATCACATAACCAGAAGTACTTTACAGGGAAGTCTATTCTGTTTTAGTTTTAGGGGTGGAATGGCAATGTATTAGGAATGGTAAAGTAGACGAAAGGAAAACTAACTTAATGTTACAATTTACTAAAACAATCATGTCTGGAGTATATTGATATCCAAGTAATTTTTCTATATCATATATACATTATTGTAGTTGTATGATTTATTCTCTTTAGGTGACTTTGCCAGTGCAATCGAGACATTGGTCACAGCCATTTCTTTGATCAAGCAATCCAAGATAGCTAGCGATGACCGTTGTAAGATTCTCATCAGCTCTCTGCAAGATACACTTCACGGTATTGAAGAGAAATCCTATGGTTCCAAGTATGTAGATTCTACATTCCTGTTAATCTTTATGCAACCATTTGATGTAACCATTTCAGAGTGAAACTGTTCCAGCCATTTAATGCCATAAAGTATGGTTTAATAGTTGGAATACAATCTTTAACTTGCTACTTTTCATGAAATGCAATAAGTATTTTATTTGATAACAATATACGAATAATCTATTTATTACAACTGCAATGCAAAGTTTTAAAATTATACCTTTGCCCTGAACATACAAGAGTGGGGCATAGCTCATCGGAAGAGCGTCCTCCTCAGGTTCGATAGGTTGATGGATCGATCCTCCTCAGTGGAACCATTGGGTTATTAACCATTCCAGACAGTGGTCCACGACATGTCTATCAAAGACTGTGGTGTGTGCTTTCCTGTCTGTTATTCAAGGAAGAGTAGCCTTTGTGGTGGCAGCTGGTTTCCTCTGACATCCAATAACTGCTGATTAATAGTGGTTTCATTAAACAAACAGACTTTGAACAGACAAAATCCAACGAATATGATGAGCAGAATATGATCGGCTAATGCTGCATTTATATTTTAACCGAGAGAAACGTGAAAATAACAGTTTTATATTTTCACTATAATACATGCTATCTCGTCCTATGTTTTGTAATAAATCATAAAAGTTGCTTGTGTATGAATGATTTCAATAATTATTTGTGTAAATTAATCTACTGTATGAACTTGTCCGATACAGGAGTGCGACCACCACACACAGGTCGCGATCTCGGTCCAGGGAACGAGACCGTGAAAGGGAAAAGCGAAGTCGGCACCGGTCTCGAAGTCGAGAGCGAGATTACGAGAGGAATCGCGACCGGGAGCGGCACTATGAGGAGCGACATCGATCGGACCGAGGCGAGCGGAGTGACCGGGAGCGAGAGCGCACTGAGAGGGAATACCCGGCCGCTAGTAGCAGCAGCAGCAGCAGTCGGCGCCACTGAACCCCGACACTTGAACTCCGACACTTGTTCCAGGTAAGAATCACGTCTCAAACAGGTACGTCGCTTTATTACATGCTGTATAACATATTGAATATTGAACTCAGTCCTTCAATGAAGACATTTTCCTTCCTGACATCATTATTTGTATTCTCCCGTTGATCATTGACTTATGAACAGTAGCACCAATCTGAGTGCTCAGAGTAACTGTATTTACCAGATACACGAGTTCAGCTCACAGCCCATGTTCTCCAGTAACATCCTCCTTCCTTTTCTCCGTCTAAACAGAATATTTCTTTTGTTTATATGTGAAAACAAAGGACTATAGTGACTAGACTTGGTTTGCTATCATAAAGTTGATTTTTTGTGACCTTCATGCAATTGTGTATTAAATCCAGCAGATACTGTGAGGAAGTTGCTGAGCAAAGTGAAATGAATAGCATCTTCCTCACTCATTTGCTCCAAATTTGAGTACGAAATCCATCTTAAGAGGTGTTAAGGAAAGTACATGTCAGATGAGCATTCTTTAATCAAAGGAGCAGGTTTTAGCTCGGCATAAGAGCATTCATCTGATGAAGTATTACCGTCACCAGTGTTAATTACAAATGTTGGACAATGCATGCGTTACTGAAAAGCATGGTCTAAAGGCTGGTTACTCTAGTCAATAGTTCTACGGAGAATGCAAATAGTTGTATCAAGATAAGTACCTTCTTAAAAGGATTATTGAGCTTGAATTTTCAATTCTTGTGCATTTTTTAAAAATGGTGCCATTTTCAAATTCGAAATTGCAGTCCTCAAAAGTCGCGTGACCAGTAAATCGCAACATTATTTTATTGCTGTCGCAGAAAAAGAATTAAGATTTTTTCTTTTTTTGGTATTTTAATTTTAGCCGATTTGTTTTTCCTATTCCACTTGAAAATCCATAATCGATTCTTGATAGTTAACTGAAGTGTTCTGAATGTTACCCAACATAATTTGTTGCCTGTCAGCATTTCAGTTAAGATTGTCTTGGCAAAACGAGTTTGCGATAGCAATAATGTGCCGTCACACAAAATCGACAGAATTTTGGGGGCTGAAATTGTAATCGAAGATAAATTTCAAGAAATTAC
Organism: Melanodrymia aurantiaca; assembly: GCA_032355825.1. Classification (NCBI taxonomy): domain Eukaryota; kingdom Metazoa; phylum Mollusca; class Gastropoda; order Neomphalida; family Peltospiridae; genus Melanodrymia; species Melanodrymia aurantiaca. Next base: position 4,558 of record JAULBR010094891.1, read on the forward strand.
TCTACCAATTTATATTTACAATACCTGTTCATGTTTTGTTCACAAATAAGGATTTTTTTTGTTATGTTTCTTTTTTCTCGTCGTTTCATGATATATTGATACATCACGCTTAATAACTGCAAAATTTGAATTTTATAGAAATATTAAATGTTAACAATTGTGATAGAATATTTGTTAAAAATTAATTTTTTGATTTCAGGAATTTAGTGGCATATTCACTGAATGTCTGTTGAGTTCTACTATTGCTATTACTCTAGTTTTCCGAAACATCTTAAATACAAATAGTCAATGGGTTTTTTTTAACTTGGAAGAGGGAATATCAGCATTGTAATCAATTGATTACTATGGATATTGTTTTAATCGTGTAGGTCATTGTTTATTGTAGTTGGGAAATCTCTCTAATATTCATAATTATATTTTTAAGTCCTGTAACTGTACTAACATGATTGTCATCTTTTCTTTTTTGTGTGAATTTATTTCTGATTTTTTTTTTAGGAATTGAATTTTGATTTTCATTCCATAATACGGATATGCAATTTCTATGGGTTTAAAATATTTTTTACTGTAAACAGGAAATATTTGCAGCTGTAATTTTTTCTATTCGCAAAACCAAGCAACTCGAGATGTGCTATGTTTGCTGTGCAAACAAGAATTGTTTTATTTTTCAATGAATATGTGTACTAGTTAATATTTTCGGAATTGTAATTTTTTTCTATTAAAATACAAATGCGAAAAATGTTAAAATGACATACATGCAAATAATACCTGTTTGACGGTTATTTTATTTTTGGCACTACAAACTTTTTTGTTAGTGCATTATAATAGACACTAAAGGAGTTTTAAAAGTGATTAGGTATAACGAAAAGTATGATTTATTTTTTTTTAATTAAAATTAATCTGATTAGTAGATGTGAATATCAAAAGAACTCCTTTATTTTCGATTTTTGTAGGTTCAAGGTAGAATTAATATGGAAATTATTTGTATTTTATGATTTCTTGACATAATGAACTATTTTCGTATTAAAACAAATATTGATGAACGTCATATAATAATTGTTTCTTTGTTCTGATAGCAGAAAACAATTCTATTTTTTAAAGTATTTTTATTCTTTTTTTTATCTTTAATAATATGAAATACCCCAGTATATATATGTATAGAATTTTTTCTGTTTCTTTTGTTGTTTTGTAATTTGTAATATAACCTTTCCTATTGTTTTCTAATCATTCTTTTTTGGGCCAATTCCAATGAAAAGAAAATGTCTGTCATATCTTGGAAAAGATTTACAACATTGTTTATGATGATCATTATAATTGTTTTTATTTGTCTTGTGTTGTGTGAATATATTCAATACATCAAATACGTTCACAATTTACTGTTCGCGACACAATGTTGCTATGCAATGGTTTCATCATAAGTGTATGCACTAGGGCTGTCTCGATACCCTGTGGCTGTGATTAAATTTACCAATTTATTTAACATCTATCACAGATTTGTCTTAGCTTGTTTTGTATTCACCTACCGGTATATGTTTATATATAAATATAGAAATATAATACATTTCAATGGCATTCTTGTTAAATAGAAGATAAATATATTAATTACTGATATATTGCAGCAACATATGTTGTGCTCAAATTGCATTTATTTTATTGTTATAAAAAGTATATGCTTGAAAATATTGTAAACGATAGATTTGATCTTCACTCAGTTTGTTTTATATTTGAAACTTGGTCATATTTAACACACTTGCTGTAAGCAGAACTCTTTTTTTTTAGCATGTACTCTTTGTGTATGCCTTTGTTGGTATGAGTGTCATAATTGTATTAACCCTTTCTAGACGATATCGGCTGAGGAAAGCCAGTTAATTTCAGATGATAACGGCTGCAGATGACTCAGAACAGTTTTACATCAGAATTAAATCCCTTTACAGGAATATTATAGCAATGAGACTTTAATTGATTAGTGTTTGTATGGATGTTAAAAACCGATAAATGATATTTTGGAATGCCTATTGTTTTTTATAAAAAGTTGAATGTCATAAAATAAACATTAAAAAATAACTATGCCTGTCAAGGGTTAAAAGCACAGTTCAAATTAAGCACATATATCGTGGAGTACAGCAGTGCACAAACTATTAGGCAATTCCTACTCCAAAGAAACTAACACAAATTAAATCTGAAATTTTGATAAAAATCAAACGTTAAATTATATGATCTTGAACTTTGAATGGCTAGTATGTAATATTTCTTTACCAATTGAGTGTATGTATATATAGGTTGATGAGAATGGACTTTGGTAAGTGAAGTTATTGTAGTTCGGTACAAATTAGACCAAATGTCTGTAATGTTTGTAAAATGCTTTTGGGACATAAATATATGTATTTAAAAAAACATTACTGGCTTCTTACATTGGTATATATCAATAATAGTTTACATTAAAAGTAACAATCTGTTGCTTTATAGCTTTATTGATCTTTTTTATATCCCAAATGCATTATAAAAATGTTCCATTTATTTTATTAATACATGTATTTAAACTTTTTATTATATTACCATCGAAACAAGTTGGGCCACTTAATATTTTTGTAATTAGTCTTTTCAAGACTTAGCAATTACCCTGTGTGCTTTGTGGTGGAATATAGTGACTGCCATTTTATGTGAGCTATCTTACTAACACTCCTGTCAACAACAAAAAAAGAAGAGTGATTATTTAGATAGGCATCACATGAATTAAACATTTATTGCTATCTATTATTATTACATGTATTACCAGTAACAGTGGTCGAAATGCTTGAGTGTTTACCTGTCTGTGACAGTTAATATTTACGAGAGACCGGTAAAACTAATTATTCCACGTACCAGAATATCTTAAATTGCTATTGATTTTATGAGTTTATAGTTCAATGTAACATGCCAGGAAAATGAAATTGCAATCATTCTTCTCTCAAGAAAAGGTAAGAAAAATTGGTGCTGGTCGCCCTAGGCAGGTACACATTTTAGAGCATTCGACCCCTGCGCTAATATTTATAAAAAAATGTCAAGATAAGATGCTAATATCTCAGGAAAATGCTCGCTCCCACACATTATTTTACAAATGACAGTCACTGGGAATATGATCTCTTGCCAAAAAAGTATGTCGAGAAACATTTTCCTTAATCTGAAGAAGGAAAAGAATAAGATAATGTTTGTTTATTGGAGGGTTGATTACGCTTTTAGAACTCAATTGATATTATGTTAATACAAATCCTTGTTTCTGCTACAGGGGAAGTTGCTTGGTGGAAAGGTTTTAAAGCTGTGTTTGTATGTTGTTATTGTTCTCCTTATTAGTCGTGTTCAGATCTTGCTGAGGTGAAAAAACACGTTCACAACATGTTCACATGTTCACAGCACCAGTTTATTATGTCTTAATAATTCTGTTCTCTTCTACATAAAAACAACATGTTTCTATTTTCTTTTAGGATATATAACCTTTGACCTTCATGTCCTTTGTGATTGCATCTAGTGTACTTGGCTACCATAGCTATTTGACTGTACCCGTATCGTTTATTGTAATTGTGGATCACATATTTGTACATTATTTACATCGCCGCTGGATTGAACATGGAGTCTTCATTGGAATGGAAACAGACTACTTCACTAGATCAACGTTGGACAAGGAAAATATTTCGTCGTTGGATACATTTTACAGTTCGTCAAAAGTTTGGATTAAAGTGAATGACATCATCATCAACTTCATGGATCATCACCAATTTTCATCATGCTTTTTAAATCTTCGGTCATCTAGACCATGGTCGAAGGTTTTTATTAATTTTTTTTTTATTCCTCATTGTATGGTAAATAAAAGGTTCTTAATCACCAGTTTTGTCAATTGTTTTATTTTTTCCAGCATGTTTATGATCTGGTCAAAGGTTATTACAAGTACACTAGATTAAGCTTTTGTTAGGGGTAAATATTATTGATTTTTATTTGTTGTAACTTTTATGATAACTGGTACTTTATATTTCAGGATAACTATTCATAATATTTTATATTTTGCGGTATCAGCCCTTGAAATTCTGCGGCAATCAGCAATGCTGCATCAAAGTATATTGCAAAATTGATTTGTGATGGCTTTTAATTGCTGTCGCAAAAAAAAAAATGGTAAAACAAATCTATCTAGTGCATAACACTTGGGACTCCACAGCTGATTTGTGATTATTGATCGAAGTGTTTTGATAATTGCCATTTAATTTGTATTATTCCTGTATAGTATGTATACAAAAATATAATCATGAAAACCCAGCCAAAGCAACCTGAAATTTATACAGAAAGTTCATAAGAAAATGTATTTGAAATTAGTTATTTTCGAAGTTTATATTTATTTTGTATTAGTGCACTTAGTAATTATTAGAGTCCAAATCATGTTAATATCTAACAAAATGTTAATATACAAAGCAGTTAGTTTGCTCTATATTTTTGGCGTTTATTTTAATAAAATGACATGTTTAGCATGTTTTACTACAGTGGATCATATTGGCACACCTCTTTGCAGCATGCACATTTTCTTTAAAATTGTCATTGCTATGCCACAGCAAAAATGGTTAGCCACAGCAATCAAGTGCCATTGCAAAATTGTCAGAATTTCTAGGGCTGTTTGTATGATTGTGCATGTGTTTGTTATAAAAATAGGTCATATTTTTAAAGGCTTCTATAAAGCATGTAAGTATAAGTTTAAACATAGGATATAATTATATTCAGCAATAGATTAACTTAACTTTGCTTCTTTGGCTTTTGTTTTAAATAAATTGTTGCGAATAGGTACTCCGAAAATGTCTTTACTCTTTACCTGTATTGTTACTTTTGGGACAGTAGTGTATGTATGTGACATGTGGTTACTATGGCCTGTGTGTGTGTATGTCTTATCTATTTCATCAGTCTGTCAATTTGTTGGTGTGTTTGTATCATGTTTTATTTTACAAGTCTTATACGTTATGCATCATGTGGGTTCAAGCTGATCTCCATCTGGCACACATGAGCAATATAAAAAAAATTATTTCTTTTTCTTGTTATTGTTATACACGGTTTCCTTAAAAGGCTGACCACTATTTAATTGTCCATTAAGGAAATACATTTTTAATATACATATCATATCACATCACAAAACATTTTTGTTTCATACTTTCATTTTTTGGTAAAAATCATGTTTACTCCATAATTGTTATGTGAAATTTCAGTGTGCCATACATTTTAATAAGAAATCCAATAACCATCATAGATTTTAGAAAATATTCTACATGTTATGTTATAAATGATTACTCTTCTACGTCATACATTGTTTGTATCAACTGGTGCTACGTATAAATATAATTGATATAATACGTTTTGTCAGCAATACCTGCACTCTATACATAAATTATAGTCATACCGGTGCTACAGTTATTAACTTGTCAACTTGGTTTTTGTATGTGGATTGAACAAACTATTAGCAGAGACATTTCTATTCTGTAAACACATTCCTAGTTAGTACTGCAAATTATTGAATTTTTTAAGTAATTGTATTCATGAAGCCTTCTTGTCGGTCAAAAGTAGTGCAATACTTTGTAGCATTGAGAAATGAAATGGACTCTCAGTTCACATTTTATGTCTTCTTAGGTTATTGTCTTCTCACCGGAGTAAAGATATAATATTTATATTTATTATATAATTAGACATCAAATGAATATAGAAAAATAACTGAGAGAAAAGTGTTATTTCACTCTTCGGTATTGTGACATCACATAGTTGTTATGAGTGCCAAGACTTTCAAGTGTTATTGACGTTAAATGACATCACATGTATACAGCAAATGTGTTATGCTGTTCTCATAAATTTGAAGTCATATATTGCAAAGTAATAAACTTACTCCCATTGATTTTAGCACACATAATAAATAGAATATCTATTATTTTTTGGTGGATATGGGAACAATTTCATTTGTGACGTAACAATTACATATTATCACTCGTGGCTATGCAACTTGTGATATAAATATTTTTTTCTACTTCACTTATATAATATTTCCTGTGTCCACTCAAAATCGTAGATATCCTCTATTGATTAATCACCTGCCCAGGAAATGATATGATGTCATTGCTGGAATATAATCTTACGTAATCAATGTGCGGAAACCAAACCCCATTTGCCTATAAGATGTTTCAATTATTAATGATTTTTAACAATATTAATGTACCACTAATAAATAGGATATTAAATTTGTCTATTGAATATTACGTATACTGGTACCATGCTCGTGCCAAATTCTAATATTGCGGTGCTCTTTTTTGTTTACATAGTAACATACCGGTAATATTACATGGACACTCAAATAATATTTGTATGTATTTTGTATTATGGTACGTACCTGTCATGGTACAGTTAATACTTACAGTGCGATAATTTGTTTTTCCCAAGATTTATTAAACATTAAATTCATTTCGTGTTTTCATATAAAACGAGATGAAAACCAAAAATTTAAATTACCGACTTTAGAAATATTTTACTTTAGGCAATTTTCATATTTTTTTAAAATAAAATATTTGTATGAATAAATATTCGTGATATTAAAAAGTATTATGAAAATGTCAAAAATTCGTTGTTAAAAAAACTTTAATTATTATTAAACAAAATTGTAATTGTCCGAAGCTTTTAGCTTGTAATATATTTTTGCTTGTAATATATTTTTGCAGCTGTAGATCACATAACATGATTATTGTAGAAATCAAAACTTCAAATCATACATCTTATTTTCTTATTTCTAACGACACAGTACATGTTTGTATTGCCTTTTCTAACAATAGTCTTATTTGTTCTAATGAAATGGTGTTGCAACGAAATATTAGCTAATTATTACAAATTATCAAAATTTAGTTGTACAGAACTAACATCACAATCTGTTAGTATTGTCAATTTATATCTTTATTCACTATGCATTTGATTTGTGTCGTTTTCTACAATATGTCGTGAGTGTGCCAATATTTTGCTTATCGACATAACATGAACTGTGGATGTATGATACAATAATCTAAGAAACACATACTAATAATTACAGCAGCATGAGAAACGTGTTACGGTAATTCACAACTTGTATGTATTTTACTTCATGATCGTATAATGTCATGATGATGGTATATTAATGAAATTTGTGTTGTAATGTTTTTCCTCCTCCAGTGAACTAAGTCCATTTGAGCCGTCTTTATGTTCAATCATAATATTATAAATAGAGAATACTAAACGACTTTCAGTTTAATACCATTTTTATGAACGAGTATATTAAAAATGGTATCTAGCGAG